>CM034147.1:473214912-473217412 GCA_019776745.2 Taxus chinensis | reverse complement strand
CACACACGCGCACACACACGCACACGCATACAAACATCCACACACACAGGCACACACACACCTACGCGCACGCTCACTCAGATGCGCATGCACGCACATGCACATGCACACGAACATGCACACATGCACGAATATGCACTTGTACATGTACATGCACACACACACACACATGCACACATACACACACGAACATGTACACGAACACGCACACACACGCACACCGATGAACAAGCAAACGCACACGCACACACTCTCATGCACACGCGCACATGCACCCACATATGCACACTCACAAGCACACGCACAAACACACGCGCACGCGCACGCACACGCAGATGCACATCCACACACACACACACACACATACATGCACAAGCACACACACATGCACAAGCACATTCACATGCACTTGCACATTCACACGCACACACACATGCACATACACGCACATGCACATGTACGCACACACACACACACACACACGGACACTGATGAACATGCACCCACGGACACACACACACACACCCACATGTACCCGCATATGCACACGCACAAGCACACGCACACACACGCACACGCACATGCACACACACGCGCACATGCATCCGCATATGCACATGAACATGCACACGCTCACAAATGCACACGCACACGCAAACACACACGTACACGCGCACGCACACACACACGCGCACACGCACATGAACACGCAAAGGCACATGGACATGCACACGCACACACACACACACACATGCACGCACGCACAAACACACACACACACGCATGCACGCGCACACGCACACACAGACACACGCAAACACGCACGCATATGCACACGCAAACACACATGCATACACACACGCATATGTGCACGCTCACTCACATGTGTAGGCACACACACACGTACATGCACGTGAACATGCACATGCACACACACATGTAAACGCACACGTACACGCACACGCACACGCAAACACACGCGCACACACACACACACATATGCATGCATGCGCACACACACACGCACATGCAAACACACACCCATACGCACACGTACACACACACACACACATACACACACATATGCACGCATGCGCACACGCACACGGAAATGCACACACACACGCACGCGCACACGCACACGCACACGCACGTGCACACACACACACATACGCACGCATGCGCACACACACACGCACATGCAAACACACACCCGTACGCACATGCGCACACACACGCATATGCGCATGCTCACTCACATGTGTAGGCACACACATGCACACGCACATGCACACACACATGCAGTTGCACACGCAAACACACATGCACATGCACACACACACACACACTCGCACCCGCACACACACGCGCACAATCATGCACACACAGACACACATCCCCCCCCCCCCACACACACACACACACGCTCACTCAGACGCGCATGCACGCACATGCACACAAACACGCACACATGCACGCATATGCACTTGCACATGTAAACGCACACACACACATGCACACATACGCACACGCACACGTACACAAACACGCACACACACGCACACCGATGAACAAGCAAACGCACACGCACACACTCTCATGCACATGTGCACATGCACCCGCATATGCACACTCACAAGCACACGCACAAGCACACGCACACGCACATGGACAAGCACACACACCCACACGCACACGCACACACACACGCACAAACAAACACACATGCACATGCACACACAAAGACACACACCGCACACGCACAAGCACACACACACACACACACGCAGATGCACATCCACAAGCACACATACATGCACAAACACACGTAAACGCACAAGCACATTCACACACACTTGCATGCACGCGCACACGCACGCACACATACACACACACACAAGCATGCGAGTAACCACATGCACACGCACATGCACAGGCACACGAATGCACACATGCATGCACACGCACATTCACATGCAAACGCACACGCACTCGCACACACATGAGCACATGCATGCGCACACCCACACCCACACGCACACACAAACACACACGCACACGCACATGCACACACAAACGCACACGCACACGCACACGCACACAAACAAAAACACGCACACGCACACACACGCATGCGTGCGTGCGCACGCGCACACGCACGCTTGCACGCACGCGCACACGCACACACACATGTAAACACACACCCAAACGCACACGCACACACACATGCATACACACACGCATATGCGCACGCTCACTCACATGTGTAGGCACATAGACACACACACGCACACGAACACGCACACACACTCACACGCGCACACGCACACACACACACACGCATGCACGCACACACACACGCGCATGCATGCGCACATGCACACGCACATGCAAACACACACCCATAAGCACACGTACACACACACGCATATGCACACGCTCACTCACATGTGTAGTAACACACTCACGCACACGTACATGCAGTTGCACACGCAAATGC
>CM034147.1:473157412-473212412 GCA_019776745.2 Taxus chinensis | reverse complement strand
ACATGCACACGCACACGCACACATAGCACACACACAAGCACACACCGCACACACACACACACGCACATGTGCACTGCACACACACACTCCACACACCAAACGCAAGCACACACAGACACGCAAACACACAAGCACACACACACACGCACACGCGCACACACACACACGCACACGCACACCACGCACACATACACGCGCGCACGCGCACACACACACTCATACGCACATGCACACACACATGCATACACACGCATATGTGCATGCTCATTCACATGTGCAGGCACACACGCACGCACACGCACACGCACGTGAACATGCACACGCATACACACACGCACACACACACACACACACACACACGCACGCACGCACACATGCGCACACGCACACGCACACGCAAACACACACCCATACTTACATGCACACACACACACATACACACACACATATGTGCACACTCACTCACATGTGCATGCACACACACACGCACACGCACATCCACACGCACACGCAGTTGCACACGTAAATGCACATGCACACGTACACACACACGCACTTGCACTCGCACTCACACGTGCATGCACATGCACACTCATACACACATCCACACACACACGCACACGCATGCAAACACACACCCATACGCACACGCACACACATGCACACACACACGCACACACACACACGCATATGTGCATGCTCACTCACATGTGCAGGCACAAACACACGCACACGGACGTGAACATGCACACACACACACACACATGCGCACATGCACACACACACGCACACGCACACGCACACACACACGTGCACACACACGTGCACACACACACACACGCATGCACACACGCACACGAACATGCAAACACACACCCATACGCACACACACACACACACACGCATACACACGCATATGCGCACACTCAATCACATGTGCAGGCACACACACACGCACACGCACACTCACACGCACACGCACACACACATGCACACGCACACGCAGTTGCACACGCAAACACACATGCACATGCACACACACACACGCACTCACACCCGCACACACATGTGCACACACACGCACACGCATACACACATCGACACACACACACACACACACGTGCACGCGCGCACACACACGCACACGCATACACACATCGACACACACACACACACACCTACGCACATGCTCACTCAAATGCGTATGCACACACATGCACACGAACATGCACGCATGCACACATACACACACACACACACGTACACGAACACACACACACACACCGGTGAACAAGAAAACACACACGCACATTCTCTCATGCACACACGCACATGCGCCCGCATATGCACACTCACAAGCACATGCACAAGCACACGGACATGCACACGCACAAGCACACGCACACGCACATGCATACGCACACACACGCACAAACACACGCACATGCACACATGCACGCAAAGACAGACACACGCACACGCACACGCACAAGTACACACACACACACGCACATGCAGATGCACATCCACATGCACACATACATGCACAAGCACACGCACACGCACAAACACATTCACACAAACTTGCATGCACACACACACACACACACACACACACACACACACACACACACACACACACACACACACACACACACACACACACAAACGCACACGAGTACCCACACGCACACGCACATGCACACGCACACGAATGCGCGCATGCATGCACACGCACATTCGCATGCAAACGCACATACACTTGCACACACATGAGCACACGCATGCGCACACCCACACCCACACGCACATGCACAAGCACACACACAAGCACACGCACATGCACACGCACACGCACACGCACACGCACACACACATGTACACTCACACGCACACACACAAACAGCCACATGCACATGAACATGCACACGCACACGCACACACACACGCAAACGTAAATGCACACGCACATTCACACGCACTCGCATGCACACACACACGCACACATGCACACACACAAGCACATGAACACCCACACGCACACAGACAGATGCACATGCACACGCAAGCGCATGCACACGTGCACACGCACACGCACACGCACACGCACACGCAGATGCGCATGCACTCGCATACATGGACACGCACATGTACGCACACACACACGCACATGCACACGCACATGCACACACACTTGCACACGCACACTCAGACGCACACGCACAAGCACACACACATGCACTCGCACACACACGCACACGCACACATGCACACACACAAGTACACAAACACCCACACGCACACGCGAGCGCACATGCACACACATGCGTACGCACATTCCCACGTACATGCACATGCACATTCACATGAAAACACACACGCACTCCCACACACACGCGCGCACGCATGCACACATGCACAACCACACGCAGACGCGCATCCTCATTCACATGCGCATGCACACACACACATGCACACGCACTCGCACTCACATGCACTCGCACTCACATGCACTCACACACACTTGCACACACATGCGCACACGCACACGCACATGCACAATCAAAGCACACACACACACACGCAGATGCACACACACACACACACACATGCACACGCACACACACACACACACACGTAGACACACACACACATGCACACACACGCACACACACAAACACACACGTACACACACGCACATGTAAAAACACATGCACACACACATATGCACGCGAATACTCACATGCACACGCACACACACACACAGACATGCATACACAAACGCATACGCGCATGCTCACTCACACATATAGTCACACACACACGTGCATGCACACACGCACATGCACACACACACACACGCACACGCACACACACACACACATGCACAAGCACACGCACACGCACACACACGAGCAAGCACGCACATATGTAGTCACACACGCAAACGCACATGCACACGCACACACACGCACACGCACTCGCACACACATGCACACACACATGAACACGCAGACACACATCCACACACACACACACACACGCACACGCACACACACACATAGTCACACGCTCACTCACATGCGCATGCATGCACATGCACATGAACACACACACACACACACACACACGCATATGCAAATGCACATGTAGACGCACACACACATGCATACGCACACACTCACTCACACGTGCATGCACGCACATGCACATGAACACACACAAATGCACGCATATGCAAATACACGTGTAGACGCACACACACACACACACATACATACACACACGCACACATATGCACATGTACACACAAAATGGGACATGCACATGCACATGCACACTCGCACATGCATATAAACACATGCACATCCACACGCAGACGCACATGCACATGCACACGCACACGCCCACACACCTGCACACACACACAGAAACACACATGCACACACACACACACGCACATGCTCACATGCACACTTGCAAGCACACGCACACACACGCACACGCGCATGATCATGTACACACACAAGCACAAGCACACACACGCATGCAAATGCACATGCGCACCGATGAACAAGCGAACGCACATGCACACAAACTCTCATGCACACACGCACACGCGCCCGCATATGTACATGCACAAGCACATGCACACACACATGCACACACACATGGAGAATTACACGCACACGCACACACGCACGTAAAGAAACACACACGCACACGCACATACACAAGCACATGTACACACACACAAAAACACACACGCAAAAGCACACGCACACACACAAGCACATTCACACGCACTCGCATGCACACGCACTCACACGCACACACAGACACACAAGCACACGAGCACCCACACGTACACACACACATGCACACGCACACACACGTACATGCACACACACTCGCAAACAAACACACACACGTAAACGCACACACACGCACGCACAAGCATGCACAAACACACACGCGCTCACACCCGCACACACACACGCAATCACACACCCATACACACACGCACAAGCACACGCATAAACACACGCACACGCACACGAACACACACACACGCACACACACACACATGCACACGTACACACGTACACACACACACGCACGCATGCGTACGCATGCACATGCACACACAAGCGCATGCGCACACACATGCACACGCACATGCCCATGCACAAGCACACGCACACGCACACGCACATTCACATGAAAATATACACGCACTCATCTACACGCTCACACACGCACACGCACACACACTCACACGCAAACGTGCATGCTCACTCACACTCGCTGTAACACCCTGAACTATTGTTACTTTCTCCTGAGCATTCAAGTGTTTATATATGATTTCTTCTGTATAATTATGTGTTCCTTTGATTGTGAAGTCATGCTTGATATGGATTGTATCTTCTTTGCTCTTGAAGATCTTTGACTGAGTCAGGATATGCTTGGACTCTTTTATTTCTTTCATTTTTAGCACCTGAGTTCAATATGATTTCGGGAGGAATTGTGGATTTATCCATCTTTATGACTCAGCCTTGGATCAGTTGTATTGATCCAAGAGATGTTTTAAGTTTATTCTGGATGAACAAAAAAATTATAGACCTTACGAAAGTTGCAAGGTCTGAATGTGTTGAATAAGTAATTCCGAAGTCTAACTCAGGTTAATCGTGTTAAATGAATTGGTTCCCGATATCGTAATATCAGGAAGGCCTAGACCTTAAGCCAGGTAATAAATTCTAGTGTATATTGCAAGCTTATTATCAATGCCGGATAGGATCCATTTCGGGAATGTTATACCTGTTGGTTCATATACTGAACGATCCTACTTGTGAGACCTAGTATGGATTCATTAAGGTTAATAACCTTAACCTAAACTATAACCTATGGGTTGAATTATTGCTAATCTAACCTAGCCCTAAACTATAGGTTTAATGCTCCTAAGGTTAGCTACCTAAGTTCTATGGAAGTAAGACTAATGTCTTACCGTAAGATCTAACCTATGTTTCTAACCTAACTTATGATAATGGATGAAGGGGGAACTATGAAGGGGTGCGAGCCATGGGCGGTGGTTTCTATGGCATTAAATGAGCTGGATAAGCATGAAGGATAAAGGATTTGGCGGAGATTGCAAACAACTATTGAGACCTGACATGGCAGAGTCGCCAAATTTGGAATGGTTGTTTGTTTTCATTTGTCAATCGCCAACGTTGGCGGTCGGTGGTAATGGAGATTAAGCAGGAATATTGGAGTTAATGTCATTGATGAACTTCGGTTCCCGAGCACAAATTTCTCAAGAAGGCATGCAAATGGAAAACTAGTTGGTTGTTTGGTTTTCCATACACTTCGGTTTTCTCTCTGTTTGATCACTGGTTCTTCGAACCAGTCTACTTGGTGTTGCATGGAAACTATGAGAATATCTAGCTCTTTTCTCTGTCAAGGAAAATTTATAAGGCATGAAGGTAACAAATTATTGTTGTTTAATCTATTGTGGAAGAAGAGGAGAAGGCATGAGCACATTCAGAGGTCTTCTTCGGATTTTTAAGTGACATTACCAGGCATGATAGGCCCTGAATTTTAAAAATCTTGCTTTGCTCTAAATGCTTTCATTAAAACAACTCCGTTCAAGTGATTTCAGTTCAATTGGTTTGAAGCAATGTATTGGTTCTTATTTTCCTGTGGAATTAGGAATCTCAGGTTTTTCGAAGACTTTGTTGGAATGTTTACTGTATTTATTCTTCCTTTTGGTTTCATTTCAATTGAAGACCGGCTGTGCTTTTATTGTTGTTGAATCCTGTTGAATCTTGCTAAGAATACTTTAAGTTTCTTCTAGTTGGAATGCTCGCTGTGATTATACTACTTGAATACGACTATTGTAGAAATCCTTACTGTGTTTACAATTTTGGGTTAGACTCCGTTGAAAGTTTTTAGGGATTATATACGAAAATGACTCAGTTGGAGTCCTTTTAATGTTTCGTATGTTTTCATCTTCTGTCTAAACTTGGTTGTGATTACTGTTGGAGTCCTTGAAACGTAACTTATGTTTTTAACTTCTGTAGAAGTTTTTTTGTGCATACTATTGGAATCCTTGAATTGGATAGTATGTTTTCGACTCCTGTAGAAGTTTTGTTGTACTGTTGGAATCTACTTCGATTCATTGGTTTTGTTGTACTTTTATGGTTTTGGTTGGAGTCCTTGAATTTTTGTCGTATGAATTCGACTTCAATCAAAGCCCTGGTTGTGAGTACTAGTTGTATTTGACACTGTTGGAGTCCTTGATATGTTGCGAGTTGGACTCGATTCTCGAATTAAGTCCTCGCTATGCATGCATATCATACAGAATCTTTCTTAACATTGTTGTGTTATATTCAGTTCGACTTCTGTGGAATTAAAGGATGGGTTTTCTTTACAAACTTGACTCTGTTTGAGACCTTCTTTTATTTCGTAGTAGCTCGACTTCGGATGAAACTTTGAGGAAATTATTGTTATGGAATTCGGCTTCTGTGAAGACCTTGTTGTGATTATTTTTCTTGAAATTGGCTTCTAATATAAGTCCTTGCTGTATAATCGTAGGGATTTGTTTAAGTTGAATGAAGCTGTGCATGTTTGTGTTTCGACTCAGTGTGAAGGTCACAATAATTACATATGGAAACGTTATTTATTTTTAATGTTATCTTGTCTCGAGTTTGACTGAAACAAAGAGCTCTTAGCTGTACCATGTCAGGCGATGGCATTGGGTATTTTTATGTTGATGAATGATATGGAAAAGATTTGTTGACTCTTTCATGGTTGGATTATTTTCTTTTGCTTTCTCGCGAGAGCTCTTGTAATGCTTAATAGCTACAGGTGATTTCTATTAATGAATTTAGATGAAACTGTAGTTTCTTCTTGTGATCTTGACTGTTTTAATTGCATGCGTAAAAGTAATTGTGTTATTCTAGAGGATTCGGTACAGTCTAGAACATGATTGAAATGGGAATCTAATTTACTCTGTTTCCTTCTCCTGAGCTGTAAATTATATTTTGATGTGTAATAAGAGGAATAAAGAAAATACTCTCTCTCTCCTAGTCTGGAAACTTTATGTGCTTTCTCCTTGTATCCTTATGTGATCTCTACGGTAAGGGCATAACAAGAATAGACTATGGTATTGTATGGAGAGACTGGTATAAAATGTGTGTTGCTGTATAAGTAGGTATACTCGTCAATACCATTAAAATAATGTATGATTGAAAGGAAATTACGACAGTTGAGCTTGTTGAATGTTATAAACTACCTTTGAGTAATTGTTAGAAACATTATTGTAGGAGTTTTTTTGTCTTTAGAATGGTTGTATTCATTTGTTCTTAGTCTCTAACATATAAGATGAATAGCCTGATTTATGTTTGGAATTTAGAGAAATGATTTCATTTAAACAGGGTGTTTAATGAGAACAATTGGTGGATTACAATTGTTTTAAGAATTAGTGCTTATCATGCTCAGTTCACCGAACTGACCCGTGTTGACAATTTTTGTAGATGGTTTCCGTAAGTGGTAAAGGCACGTAGATCTGATATGATGTTCAGATTGTTTAATTTGGTTTTATGATGAATTCCAACTTGATTCTCTAAATGTACTACTTGAAGAAAGATGTTCTTTTGCTATTGAGTATTGTATCAAATATGCTGAATGCATAAAATGTATTTGATTAGCTTAGAAATGAATGAAAAGAGGTATTTGTTACTTATGTGTTTGCATTCGTATCTTGATGGATTGAACTTCTTCGGTTATAATGATTTTAAGAGCATTGTTATTATTGTATACCTTGGAGACATTTGGGATTCTCTAAGTAAGCTTTGCAAAGATTATGTGACTGAATACTTGTGAATGTTTAGTAGTTTTGTTATGTTCTATCTAAAGCTAAATTGGAATTTAGATCACTGTCTTTCGAGAAGCTAAGGTTAAAATAAACCTCAACAGGAAGCTGAACGGGATGAATGAATTATTACTCCCTAATCTTGATCTAAGTCAATACAACGCCTTAGTTTGATTTTAAATCACTATATCTTAATACTAATAATAAGATGTATTTCAGTTTTGAGAACTGATATAAACCTAATAAGGGTATGGTTAGCAACCTTATGAGAAGACTTAGGGCTACTGCCCAATTTCGTTGATTTAGATCATTGTGTAACAAAGAACTCCTTAATGAAACCTCAAATCTTATTAACTTCTCTTTGTGAAATGGGTCTTATTAAGAAAGGCAATTCTAAGGTGAGGAACCCAGGGGTTGGGAAAAGACTACCCTAAAAGGAGCGTCTTAAAGTAACTTTAACTAAACGTAAGTAACACCTTAAAGTTAAGTAGATCTTTTCGAGGTGGATTTGAAGGTTGATGGCACAAGTCAACTGCAGGGTTGTACCTTTGAGAAGATTAGGATCTTCTTGAAGATACAACAATGCAGGTGACTTATGGTGACACCCTTTGCATTGATCGTTAAGATTTACACCTTAAACTCGAACAATTTTTTACTCTGGGACTGGTTAGGAATGTGGTCATGATATGAGGCTACCCTAGAGAGTCAGGGTACCTTGACACACAGGGTTAACTAGGGTTGACCCAGTATGTCAGCGTATCCCTAGTTCTTGAGAACATCCTTATATCTTTGTCATAATATTAATCGATTCCTGAGTGAATAACTTGGGACAGGGGAGGCTGATAGAAGTCAGTGTAAGAGATTCTACATAACATAGGAATGGGGTGAAGGACGTATTCCAGATTGACGAGTATGCCGTCAAGGAATACAAGACATAAGCAGTATGTTTCAAATCTTTGGCAAAAGTATCGCAAGCTGCTGATTGCGTTGTCCCATGTCACCTAGTCTGAGGGACGAGATGCCGATGAATAATGGTAACAATTATTCAGATAGGTTCCTTGGATAGAGCATTCTAAATCCCAGATTAGGGAAGAGAACCGCAAGAGGGATGTGTTAAAATAAAAACACCAACTCTTTGATACTCATGAATAGATCGGTAGATCACCGAGTCATGATATGAATAGATCGGAGGTACTCCGAGTCATCATAGCTGCATATGGTTATCTGTTATAAGAATGATTGTTATGATCTGATAGTTCTAAATTATGTATTTAGAACTAGAATGCTTCTATCAAAAAAATAAAATAAAAATTTGTTCTAATGTACTAAAATGTGGATGTTACATCTTGGTATCAGAGCTGAAGGTTGCAGCTCTTAGACCTATTGTGTCCATAATCTGATAAAAACCTGAATTTTCTTGTAACAAAAAATGGTTAGAACAAGGGGGAATGTTGCGAATAATGCTCCACCTGAAGGAGGGGCGGCAACAACCCAAAAGCTTGATGAGATCCTTGCTGCCCTATTGGACACAAGAGATCGTTTGGCTGTACTTGAACAACAAGTAATGGGAAATGAGGAGGATGATGAAGCTGGTAATAAAAATCAGCAACCTCCTGAGGACAACCCTGATATGGTTGTTGATAATAATGCTGGAAATGCACCTATCCAACCAGAAAACAAAAAGGCCAGGTTGGCAGCGGAACTCACTAATGATATAAAAAGGATAAGCCCACCTAAATATTATGGCACCACATTAGGAGATGGAACTGAGAACTGGCTCAGTGAAATGGAGAAGTAATTTGCAATAAGAAACTTCTCAGAGGAAACCAAAGCTATTTGGGGAGCCTATCAGCTTTCCCACGAAGCATCTTCGTGGTGGGATAGCCGTAAAGCCGAGCTAAATATTTATTAGACCAATATTACTTGGGATCAATTTAAGGGCTATTTTAGGCAACGTTGGCTGCCACAACTTTCCTATGATCAGAAAATGACAGAATTCTAGAACTTAGCTCAAGGGAAGCTAACGGTAACTAAATACTAGGAGCAGTTTACAAAACTCCTCAAGTATGTACCATAGTATCAAACTGACGAGAAGTTTAGAATACGGAAATTCATCATGGGACTGAATCCCGTGATAGGGGGAGAGGTCGATGTTCACAGTCCAACCACTATGGAAGGATTTGTTGAAAAGGCCATAAGACAAGAATAGAAATTAAAGGCTATTTCTGCTCATAAAGAGGAAGTGCGGAAGAAGATTGCAAACCCTTCTTAAACTTCACTTTCACCCAAAAAGGGGCCATGGAAAAAGTTTGGAAATAGAAGTAAGTTTCCAGGGGATAATAGTAAGAAAACGATAGGGAATAAGCCTACTGGAAATGTAAGGGATAGTTTTGCCAAAAATTATAACAATGGGCAGAAGCCCTATGGAGGACAATGTGATAATTACAAGGTTGGAGGAAATTTTGAGCCTAAAAAGGGACCTGTAGGAGGCTGCTACAATTGTGACAAAGACCACTACGCAAATCAGTTCCCTTTGAAGAAGGATGATCGTAATCAGCAGCATAAGATACATGCTGTAGTAGCACACAAGCAAGCTGAAAAGCAAGTGACACCTATAGAAGTTCTGGGTAAGCTATTTGGCATATCTGTCACTATTCTTTTTGATACAGGAGCTACTGAATGTTTTATTTCTAGTAAACTTGCTTCTAAACTTAAGAGAAAAGATAGAAAAATGGATAAATCTTGGACTGTACTGTACGGTAATAATTCTGTTCATACAGTGAGTATGTGTCTTTTTGGGGCAGTCCTTGACTTACCTAACTTTTCCACTGAAGTTGACCTCTATGTTACACCTTTGGGATCGTATGACATTTGCCATAGGTGTCAATTGGTTAGCTGACCATAAAGAAAAAGTAGACTGCTATGAAAAGAATATAAAATATTTAGATGATCGGTTGAAAGCAACAGAGATTCAAGGTGTGAAATGGGAAATTTCAGTTAGAAAACTGTCAACTATGTAGCTTAAAAAGGCTAAAAAAAAAGGATGTACCCTTTATGTAGTAAAGATATCTGAATTTTCAGAATAAGATGGTGATTCCATGAAATGATTTCCTCTGTTGCAAAGTTTCAAAGACGTTTTTCCGGAGGAATTACCAGGTTTACCACCCAAGAGGGAATTTGACTTCACCATCGAAATCAAACCAAGAACGGAACCTATTTCCAAAGCACCTTATCGAATGACTACTACAGAGTTATTCGAACTTAAGACACAATTGTAAGAAATTTTGTCTAAAGGTTTTATTAGACCAAGTGTTTCACCTTAGGGAGCGCCAGTAATATTTGTGAAAAAGAAGGATGGAACACTTAGGCTGTGTATTGATTATCGGATGTTGAACAAAGCAACAATCAAGAACATATACCCACTTCTAAGGATCGATGATCTATTTGACCAGATGTGTGGGGCAGTGGTTTATTCTAAGATAGATCTTCGATCTGGTTGTCATCAATTAAGGATTAGAGAAGAAGATATTCATAAAACAACTTTCTGAACTAGGTACGGACATTATGAATTCACGGTTTTACCCTTTGGATTAACTAATGCACCCACAGCTTTTATGAACTTAATGAATAATATCTTTCAAGAATATTTGGACAAGTTTGTACTTGTATTCTTGGACGATATTCTCATATATTTTAAAAATGTCGAGGAACACAATGAGCATTTAAAGATAGTTTTGGGAATTTTGAGAAAAAGAAAGTTATATGGTAAGTTATCCAAATGTTCTTTCTTTGATACAGAAGTTCACTATTTAGGCCATGTCATTAGTAAAGAAGGAATTGTTGTAGATCCTTCAAAAATAGTGGCAATAACTGAGTGGCCTGCACCAAAGAATGTGCACGAAGTAAGAAGCTTCATGGGTCTTGTGGGTTATTATAGAAAATTTGTTAAGGATTTTTCTAAAGTGGCTACACTGATAACTTCATTGCAGAAGAAGGATAAGAAATTTATTTGGAATGATAAGTGCGAAACTGCTTTTAAAAGTCTGAAAATCTAGTTGACTTCCACACCTATATTAGCTATACCAGACCCTAATGGGAGCTTTACTATTGTAACGGATGCTTCTGGGGAAGGCCTTGGAGGTGTTTTGTTACAAAATGATCAAGTCATAGCATATGAAAGTAGAAAACTTAAGTTACATGAGCTGAATTATACTCCTCATGATTTGGAGCTTGTTGTCATTGTTCATGCGCTTCAAGTCTGGAGACACTATTTACTTGGGAAACCTTTTGAGTTGAAAACTGATCACTTGGGACTGAAATATATTTTCACTTAGCCTAATCTAAATGCCAGAAAGAGAAGGTGGTTAGATTTTTTATCTCAATATGATTTTGATATTAGCTACATCAAAGGGAAAGAGAATAGGGTAACAGATGCTCTAAGTCGTAGGAAGCACATTTCTGCTCTTATAACATTAAGAACTTAGTTTAAGGATGAGGTAAAAAGTTCCTCAGAATCTGATATATACTTTCAGCAAGTAAAAGCAGCGCTTGCTGCAGAACCTAATGAAGAAAGGTATAAAGGTTTTCATTTTGATAATGAAGGAATCTTACATTATGAAAACAGGGTATACGTACCTATGCTGAATGATTTGAGAAAGAAGTTTTTAGTTGAATTTCATAATTCGCCCTTCTCTGGACACCCAGATATCACAAAAATACTTGCTGATCTAAAACAACAATACTTTTGGAAAGGTATGAAAAAGGATGTTATTGATTTTGTGACTCATTGTCTGGAATGTCAACGGGTTAAGGCAGAACACATGCACCCTGCTGGACTATTATATCCCCATAGCATACCGCAGTACAAATGGAAATTAATAAGCATGGACTTTGTACAAGGGTTACCTATGTCCAGGAATAAACATGATGTTATCCTGGTAGTTGTAGATAAACTAACTAAGGTAGCTCATTTCATCGTTGGAAATCTAAAGGGTGATTCACCGGTGTTGGCCAAAAGATTCGTGCATGAAATTTTCAGGTTACATGGTGTACCAGAATTGATTATATCTGATAGGGATCCTAGAATGACGTCAATATTTTAGCAAACACTTAATACAGCTCTTGGAATGAAACTAAACTTCAGTTCTGCATATCATCCAGAAACGGATGGACAAACGAGAGAGTAAATCAAGTGTTGGAAGATATGTTGTGATTGTATTGCATGGACCAACAGTATAAATGGGAAGAGTATCTTCCACTAGTTGAATTCGCATACAACAACACTTATCACTCATCTCTTAAAATGGCACCTTTTGAAGAAATTTATGGAAGGAAGTGCAGAACCCCTGTTAGTTGGGATAGTATTGAGGATAGAGTGGTAATTGGACCATAGATCCTCACTAAAATGGAACAGCAAGTTAAGTTGATTCGTGAACGATTAAAGGAAGCAACAGATAGGCAGAAGAGCTATGCTAACCTTAAGTGGGTTAATTAAAGGTTTGAGCTTGGTGAGAAGGTTTTTCTTCATGTTAAACCTAGAAAGAGTTCTATAACTTTTCGCAAGGTTGCCAAGTTGTTACCTCGTTACGTGGGACCTTTCGAAATTGTCGAAATAATCAATCCTGTAGCTTACCGATTAGCATTACCCCCTACTTTGTCTCGCATGCATGATGTTTTCCATATTTCTTTGCTTAAGAAATACGTTTCAGATTTGTCACATGTCTTAAATTAGAATTCCTTGTAGGTCCAAGACCCAGGAATAATCGTGGTTAAACCCACACGAGTGCTAGAAACTCACCAATTGCATTTGAGAAATCATGAAATACAATAATGTAAGGTCCAATGGGACCAGTTTAACGAAGAAAGTGCAACTTGGGAAAATCTGGAAGAGATGAAAATTGCTTTTCCTTTTCTTTTTCAATAGAATGAAATCTGTTGAAAAAATATTTTTATGAACTTATTTTTTTCATCTCTATATGAAAGCCAGATTGAGGCAAACATTATTCAGGCTGAATAAAATGTATTGTGACATTAATTTCTAGAACTATTCAAATTGGAAATAGTCTTATTGTATTGTGAACTAATAAATTGGTTAACCTGAAGGTAAATCAAATATGTAATCATCGGGACGATGAATCTTTTAGGAGGGAAGCATGTAACACCCTGAACTATTGTTACTTCCTCCTGAGCATTCAAGTGTTATATGATTTCTTCTGTATAAGGATGTGTTCCTTTAATTGTGAAGTCATGCTTGATATGGATTGTATCTTCTTTGCTCTTGAAGATCTTTGACTGAGTCAAGATATGCTTGGACTCTTTTATTTCTTTCATTTTTAACACCTGAGTTCAATATGATTTCAGGAGGAATTGTGGATTTATTTGTCTTTATGACTCAGCCTTAGATCAGTTGTATTGATCCAAGAGATGTTTTAAGTTTATTCGGGATGAACAAAAAAATTATAGACCTTACGAAATTTGCAAGGTCTGAATGTGTTGAATAAGCAATTCTGGAGTCTAACTTAGGTTGATCGTGTTAAATGAATTGGTTCCCGATATCGTAATATCAGGAAGGCCTAGACCTTAAGCCAGGTAATAAATTCTGGTGTATACTGCAAGCTTATTATCAATGCTGGATAGGATCCATTTTGGGAATGTTATACTTGTTGGTTCATATACTGAACGATCCTACTTGTGAGACCTAGTATGGATTTGTTAAGGTTAATAACCTTAACCTAAACTATAACCTATGGGTTGAATTATTGCTAAACTAACCTAGCCCTAAACTATAGGTTTAATGCTCCTAAGGTTAGCTACCTAAGCTCTATGGAAGTAAGACTAATGTCTTACCGTAAGATCTAACCTATGTTTCTAACCTAACTTATGATAATGGATGAAGGGGGAACTATGAAGGGGTGCGAGCCATGGGTGGTGGTTTCCATGGCATTAAATGAGCTGGATAAGCATGAAGGACAAAGGATTTGGCGGAGATTGCAAACGGCTATTGAGACTTGACGTGGTAGAGTCACCAAATTTGGAATGGTTGTTTTTTTTCATTTGTCAATCGCCAACTTTGGCGGTCGGTGGCAATGGAGATTAGGTGGGAATCTTGGAGTTAATGTCATTGATGAACATCGGTTCCCGAGCGTAGATTTCTCAGGAAGGCATGCAAATGGAAAACTAGTTAGTTGTTTGGTTTTCCATACGCTCTGGTTTTCTCTCTGTTTGATCACTGGTTCTTCGAACCAGTCTACTTGGTGTTGCATGGAAACTATGAGAATATCTAGCTCTTTTCTCTGTCGGGGAAAATTTATAAGGCATGAAGGTAACAAATTGTTGTTGTTTAATCTATTGTGGAAGAAGAGGAGAAGGCACGAGCACATTCAGAGGTCTTCTTCAGATTTTTAAGTGAAATTACTAGGCATGATAGGCCTTGACTTTTAAAAATATTGCTTCACTCCAAATGCTTTCATTAAAACAACTCTGTTCAGGTGATTTCAGTTCAATTGGTTTGAAGCAATGTATTGGTTCTTATTTTCCTGTGGAATTAGGAATCTCAGGTTTTCGAAGACTTTGTAGGAATGTTTACTGTATTTATTCTTCCTTTTGGTTTCATTTCGATTGAAGACCGGCTGTGCTTTTATTGTTGTTGAATCCTGTTGAATCTTGCTAAGAATACTTTAAGTTTCTTCTAGTTGGAATGCTCGCTGTGATTATACTACTTGAATGTGACTATTGTAGAAATCCTTACTGTGTTTGTAATTTTGGGTTATACTTCGTTGAAAGTTTTCAGGGATTATATACGAAAATGACTCAGTTAGAGTCCTTTTAATGTTTCGTATGTTTTCGTCTTCTGTCTAAACTTGGTTGTGATTATTGTTGGAGTCCTTGAAACGTAACTTATGTTTTTAACTTCTGTAGAAGTTTTGTTGTGCATACTGTTCGAATCCTTGAATTGGATAGTATGTTTTCGACTCCTGTAGAAGTTTTGCTATGTTTACTTATTGGTTTTGACTTTGTTGGAGTCCTTGAATTGTTGTCGTATGAATTCTACTTCAATCAAAGCCCTGGTTGTGAGTACTAGTTGTATTTGACACTGTTGGAGTCCTTGATATGTTGCGAGTTGGCTCGATTCTCGAATTAAGTCCTCACTGTGCATGCATATCGTACAGACTCTTTCTTAACATTGTTGTGTTATATCCAGTTCACTTCTGTGGAATTAAAGGATGGGTTTTCTTTACAAACTTGACTCTGTTTGAGACCTTGTATTTCTTAGTAGCTCGACTTCGAATGAAACTTTGAGGAAATTATTGTTATGGAATTCGGCTTCTGTGAAGACCTTGTTGTGATTATTTTTCTTGAAATCGGCTTCTAATATAAGTCCTTGCTGTATAATCATAGGTATTTGTTTAAGTTGAATGAAGTTGTGCATGTTTTTGTTTTGACTCAGTGTGAATGTCACTGTAATTGCATATGGAAACGTTATTTTTTTTTGTTGTTATCTTGTCTCGAGTTTTATTGAAACAAAGAGCTCTTAGCTGTACCATGTCAGGCGATGGCATTGGGTATTTTCATGTTGATGAATGATATGGAAAAGATTTGTTGACTCTTTCATGGTTGGATTCTTTTCTTTTGCTTTGTCACGAGAGCTCTTGTAATGCTTAATAGCTACAGGTGATTTTTATTAATGAATTTAGATGAAACTGTAGTTTCTTCTTGTGATCTCGACTATTTTAATTGCATGCGTAAAAGTAATTGTGTTATTCTAGAGGATTCGGTATAGTCCAGAACATGATTGAAATGGGAATCTAATTTACTCTGTTTCCTTCTCCTCAGATGTAAATTATATGTTGATGTGTAATAAGAGGAATAAAGAAAATACTCTGTCTCTCCTAGTCTGGAAACTTTATGTGCTTCCTCCTTGTATCCTTATGTGATCTCTATGGTAAGGGCATAACAAGAATAGACTATGGTATTGTATGGAGAGACTGGTATAAAATGTGTGTTGCTGTATAAGTAGGTATACTCGTCAATACCATTAAAATAATGTATGATTGAAAGGAAATTACGACAGTTGAGCTTGTTGAATGTTATAAACTTCCTTTGAGTAATTGTTAGAAACATTCTTGTAGGAGTTTTGCTATCTTTAGAATGGTTGTATTCATTTGTTCTTAGTTTCTAACATATAAGATGAATAGCCTGATTTATGTTTGGAATTTAGAGAAATGATTTCATTTAAATAGGTTGTTTAATGAGAACAATTGGTGGATTGCAATTGTTTTAAGAATTAGTGCTTATCATGCTCAGTTCACCGAACTGACCCGTGTTGACAATTTTTGCAGATGGTTGCCGTAAGTGGTAAAGGCACGCAGATCTGATATGATGTTCAAATTGTTTAATTTGGTTTTATGATGAATTCCAACTTGATTCTCTAAATGTACTACTTGAAGAAAGATGTTCTTTTACTGTTGAGTATTGTATCAAATATGCTGAATGCATAAAATGTATTTGATTAGCTTAGAAATGAATGAAAAGAGGTATTTTTTACTTATGTGTTTGCATTCGTATCTTGATGGATTGAACTTCTTTGGTTCGAATGATTTTAAGAGCATTGTTATTATTGTATACCTTGGAGACATTTGGGATTCTCTAAGTAAGCTTTGCAAAGATTATGTGACTGAATACTTGTGAATGTTTAGTAGTTCTGTTATGTTCTATCTAAAGCTAAATTGGAATTTAGATCACTGTCTTTCGAGAAGCTAAGGTTAAAATAAACCTCAACAGGAAGCTAAACGGGTTGAATAAATTATTACTCCCTAATCTTGATCTAAGTCAAGACAACGCCTTAATTTGATTTTAAATCACTATATCTTAATACTAATAATAAGATGTATTTCAATTTTGAGAACTGATATAAACCTAATAAGGGTATGGTTAGCAACCTTATGAGAAGACTTAGGGCTACTGCCCAATTTCGTTTATTTAGATCATTGTGTTACAAAGAACTCCTTAATGAAACCTCAAATCTTATTAACTTCTCTTTGTGAAATGGGTCTTAATAAGAAAGGCAATTCTAAGGTGAGGAACCTAGGGGTTGGGAAAAGACTACCCTAAAAGGAGCGTCTTAAAGTATAACTTTAACTCAACGTAAGTAACACCTTCAAGTTAAGTAGATCTTTTCAAGGCAGATTTGAAGGTTGATGGCACAAGTCAACTGCAGGGTTGTACCTTCGAGAAGATTAGGATCTTCTTGAAGATACAACAATGCAAGTGACTTATGGCGACACCCTTTGCATTGATCGTTAAGATTTACACCTTAAACTCAAACAAGTTTTTACTCCGGTACTGGTTAGGAATGTGGTCATGATATGAGGCTGCCCTGGAGACTCGGGGTACCTTGACACACAGGGTTAACTAGGGTTGACCCAGTATGTCAGCAGAACATCCTTATATCATTGTCATAATATTAATCCGTTCCTGAGTGAATAACTTGGGATAGGGGAGGCTAACAGAAGTCAGTGTAAGACATTCTACATAACATAGGAATGTGGTGAAGGACGTATTCCAGATTGATGAGTATGTCGTCAAGGAATATGAGACATAAGCAGTATGTTTCAAATCTTTGGCCAAAGTATCGCAAGTTGCTGATTGCGTTGTCCCATGTCACCTAGTCTAAGGGACGAGATGCCGATGAATAATGGTAACAATTATTCAAATAGGTTCCTTGGACAGAGCATTCTAAATCCCAGATTAGGGAAGAGAACCGCAAGAGGGATGTGTTAAAATAAAAATGCCAACTCTTTGATACTCATGAATAGATCGGTAGATCACTGAGTCATGATATGAATAGATCGGAGGTACTCTGAGTCATCATAGCTGCATATGGTTATCTGTTATAAGAAAGATTGTTATGATCTGAGAGTTCTAAATTATGTATTTAGAACTAGAATGCTTCTATCAAAAAAAAAAAAATTCTTGTTCTAATGTACTAAAATGGGGATGTTACACTCACATGCACACACACATGCACACGCACACGCACACGCACACGCACTCGCACGCAAATGCACTCGCATGCACACACATAATCATATAACACACACACACACACACGCACATGCAAACACACATGTACACACACGCACACACACACGCATACGGAAACAAACACACACACACTCACAGACACACACACGCACACGCACACGCACACATGCACACAAATGCACACACACACACACACATAATCACACATGCATGCGCACATGCACATTAAAACACACACCTAGACGCACACGCACACACACACACATACACACACGGATACGCAGACACTCACTGACACGCATAGGCACACACACACGTACACGTCTACAGACACACACATGCACACACACACACACGCACACGCACATGCACACACACACGCACACACACACGCACACGCACACACACGTGCACACAAACACGCACACGCACACGCACATGCACATGCCCATGCACACACACATGCACATGCACATGCAAATGCACATGCACTCGCATACACACGCGCGCACACGCACATGCACACACACCCACACAGAGGCGCACATGCTCACTCACACGCGCATGCACACACACATGCAAACACATAGGTAACATGCACTCGCATGCACACATGCACATGCATACACATATGCACATGCACAAGCACACGCACAATCACAACACACACATGCACACACACACGCACACGCACACACACATGCACATGCTCATGCAAACACACATGTACACACACACGCACACACAAAATCACACACACACACACGTATACGGAAACAAACACGCACATGCTCATGGACATGCACATGCACACACACACACACACATGCGCGCACATGCGTGCACACGCACACACACAAACACGCACTGTAATGCCTTGTTTATAATTTTATTTATTTTTTCTTTCTCCCTTTCTCTTCGACGACTATGTTGCTAAGCGTTTAACATTGTTGTGCCTTGTTATTATTTTGTTTGATTTTCCCTTGTCGTAGAGAACGATTGGAATTCCCCCTCTTCATCTTTCCTACCTGTGTTGGTGTCGATGTTTTTTGTTGTTGGCCATGCAACGTTCCTCACGATTATCCTATTAAAAGAAAATATTGTTGTTGCTTTCTCGATCTTTCATGTTGATTGTTATTAATATGATTAATTATTATCATTATTTTTATTTTTATTGTAAAAATAATAGAAAAATAATAATAATAAATAATGTTAATAATAGTATTACAAATGTAATTTTCGATTGGTGATTATTTGATTTTAGTGTCAATTTTTATGAATACTATTATTAATTACCTTTAAGATGTTTTATTTTATTATTGATAATTTTCATTTAGCGTGAACCTCGTTTCACGTAAATGAAGAGTTTTTCCGTTGTGGTGTCATCGTCAGTCATTGCCTTGTGTTGCCGTCGTAAAGACAATCTCAAGTTCTCCCATCGGTCATTTTAGCCTGCGATCATGTTCTTTTTATCACTTATCGTTTAAAGTAATCAAGAAACTAATTATTGCCCCCTCTAGCTTGGTTGTATGGGTGTGATTTAATCTTCTCGGGTTGAATAGTAATCATACAAAATTTCTTACACCCTTTTAGCATATGTGAATTGGATGGAGTAAGTTATTGTAATAATAATAATGATAATAATATTAATGACTCAACACAATAAGATGTGTTAAAAATAAATTGAGTAAATTAAATGAAGGGAAATTTATGGTAATCAATAAATAAAATAATTTAAAATTAAAAAAATAAAAAAATAAAAAAAATAGAAAATAAGATAAAAATAAGATTAAAATAATAATAATAAATTAATCAAAAGTGAACCTTTAGTGATTACGGTGAAGTGGTTGATTGGAAAATTAAAGGAGATGGATTTATTTTTATTTTTATTTTTATTTATTTTTTGTTGAAAACGTCTTTATGGTCATTAATGTCTTACTTGGAGTGAGGGAGACGTGAGCAGGCCTTGTTTATTATGGTCCTTGTTGGCTAGAGGTGGGTGAAATTTAAATGGACTCCTGCCTTTTTCCTTAAATGGTTTTGTTGAAAGCACACGCATTGGATTCTCTTCTACAAAATGAAATCCTGATAGTTTGATGCCGCAAGGACTATAGTGCTCTAGTTTTATGTAGTTTTGTGTTGTGTTTTGAAGGGGGCGTTGATCCTATTGGGAATGTGTATGGTTGAGCTTCCTTCTTGGCACGTCCCTTGTTGATGGGACACATTTGGGGGAATGGATTTTTGTTTTTCTTTCTTTCTTTCCTTACTGCATGGGTGGAGTTGGTGGCCTCCTTCCTGTCACTCATTGCTTCTTGATGGAGATAACTTTATGTGTTTCAAGCACTATTTTGGATAGGTGAAAAGATATGGGAAGATCTGAACTGTGTAGTAAATGGTTGCTATGTGAAGGGAGCAGGTTAGACACCTGTTGGTTGCATACGGTGAAAAAAGTGAGCTATGAACCTTTTCGATTGCCCAACAGGTAGAAAACGTGGGAGCAGATGGAGAATGCAAATCAGGCATGTTAATTCTAAGCTCTACAATATTTTGCTACCCTTTTTAATAATATCATGAAACGAACGACCTCTTCTTGCAATGACGCTTGCTAGGAGAAGTTTGAAGGCATGTAGACTTGTGATAATGTTGTTCATAAATTGATTCTTGATTAATAATTCTTATGTCTATAGTTGGAATCGTGTGTTTGTATTAATACTTAATATAACAGCTCCATCTATAGTATTATTGCATGAGATTGACTAAAAACCTGAGATAGGTGTATGATTTCTAAAATGTGACTGCACAAATTTTATTTGCTGAAACCCTCTAAACATGAGGGTAGTTGACTTAACTATACTTAAGTTAGAACGGGATAATCAGAAAATAGTGGCTAGAATGACTTGTTCCAAAATTTTGTAAAAAAATAAAAATAAAATAAATTGGGTATTTACTATAATAATCATAATTTTGATCCCAACTAATTATTTGATTATGGGCTTGAAAATAACTCAGAAAAAGAAAGGAGGTGCAGAAATTATGAAAAGGTTATCTGTGTTAGATTTTTTTTTAAGAAAGGGGAATTACCTAGATAGAGGTGGGTATGGAAGGAATTAACATAATAACTACTCAATCGATTTCGGTATCTGGTAAGTGGTTCTTGTTGCTGCATGATTTCGTTTAAGAAAAGGGATCCTTAAAGAAATTCAGAGCTGGCCATGTCTTTATATGTAGCCTGGGGATACCCATGACCTTTCTTGACCTTGTTGTAGAAAATTAAATATGCCTACTTGTCTGCTTAGAGCTTTGAAATGATTTATTTATAGGCTGCAAGTAATGGTCATGTTGCTTAAATGTGGAAATCTATGGGGATTGACAGGTTGGCATCATAGGCTAGTTTCTTGTCTAAAAATTGGACTATTTATTATTTATGATATGTGATGAGGTAATGGTGTAGCGGGATTCCAGAGTGCTTGGATGACACAGTTCTAAATAATATGAGAGTTCCCGTAACAATTGAGTAACTTGTTATGTCCACACAAATATAGTACTAGATTTATAATTGTGTGGACTCCATTATTAAGGGCATCATGTAAAATGGTGGAAATTGAGTTATTTAAGGAAAAAGGTATTTACCTTAAAATATCGATTGCTAAATCACATTAAGACTAACAGTTTCCTCCTGGCATTCAAATTAATAAACATTTTGCTAATGTGGCATTATGAACATGATCCAGTATGTTTTGGGCTTCTCTAATACTTTCAGTGATGGATGGACTGAGTATTATATTTTGATCACGTTACCTGCAGGATTACATGAGCAAAATCCCAATACTCTTGAATTTTGTTCTTAACTGGAATTTTTTGGCTTCCTCCTTGTTGGCTGATACAAATCTATCTTGTATGGAAAATATTGATTTGTGGATATGTTTTGATCTATTCTTGATATAGAACTTTCCTTTCTTGTTATAGTTAGAGGTTAGCTTACTGTTGTAGTGGGTAGTCATAACATGCTCAGTTCTCACGAACTGACTCGATGTAATATTTGTGCAGGTGGTTTACACGAGTAGATAAAAGGGAAGAGTTGTAAAAGTTTCATCAGTTTAATTTATGAAGTTCCTTGTGAAAATGTCCAATGTGTTGTAAATTTTGTAATGGTTCTTGTAAAGGAGCTTAAAAGGCCTCTTGCCTTGGATTGTTCGGAAATTTTGAGATGAAGTGTTCTTGCCCCTTTGTAGTTAAGCTTGTAACTTATCCTTGTGAGAAATAATAATATTTAATATTTGCATTGATATGATTATTCTAGTAGTAATATTAGTTATCAATCATGAAAATGTTGTAACATAGCTTGGCCCATTTGGTTACCTTCTTGTTCTTAACCAAAGTGAAATCTGATCTCTTGACTCCTTGGATTCATGTGCCATGTTGAATCCAAATGTTATAACTGTTTCATGTTCTCGTTAAAAAAAAATGGTAATTTCTCCTTTCGGGTCTTAAAACTTTCTTGTGTTAATAACCCTCCATTGAATTGGCATCTATGTGAATTACATGTATATTTTAATGGGTTGCCAATCCTTCTTCTAAAGATAACCAACAATAAAATAAGACGAATACATAGATAGAGATAAAAATAAAGAAGATAATAATGAAGTTGTTCTTGGTTAATAAAATTAAAAGTCTTTAATTGGAAAGAAAGTGCTACTGTACCGGTTAAAAGAAATTACCCTTGCTAACCCTAAGTTACGAATTTTAAAAATTTTTCCTTGGTTGTGAAATGATAAGTGTTCTATAAAAAGTAAAATCATTGTTGCCTTGCGGTTATAGTTATGTCTTAGTTAGTCGAGGAGTTTGAACAAGAACACCTTAAGTCTAATTCTTTCCTCTCGGGAACCCCTTGTGCATCCTTTAGTGAACTTAACTAAGATAATACTAATTGAAGCCCCTACCCTAATCCAGTCTAACTCTTAAGTTCCTTTGAATGTCTGGTTGATAACTAATTAGACCTTAATGAAATAAATTAATGCAGAGGTTATCTACCTGAGAACAAACAATTCCTTAAGTAATTGAAGGTGAAACTATCCTTGTAAAATAAAATTCTATAATTTATTAACCCTAGCTAAGCTAGCAAACATTACCCTTATACGGTGACTTCTTAAACGAGTTTAAGGGAAACCAATGGTTAGTTGTTAGAAAATAATAAGATTTAATAAGTAGGGGGAAACAATATAGAAACCACGAAATTTATCTCTCAGCCTTTTTGGAAAGTAAATAGTTCCTTTTATAAAGCTCTTTCAATGAAGCCTAAGTAAAATCTTCAATATTTCTAGATAAAACCTCAAGCTCCAATTAAATCTTGGTAATAACTAACGATGTCTCAAGGATGAACTCAATTGACCTTCATCCTTTAACTTTGTCCAAGGTGCCTTGTAATTCTCTCTTAAGTTTGTTGAACACGAACCAATGTTGTCATAAGGGCATGGGCGAGTTCTAGTAACGTAAGTGTGAATAGACGGCCTTGTGGAATTAAATTACCATCTTTATTAAATAAATAAATAAGACAAATAATTGTCGAAAAGGAGAAGACTTTAAGTGAACTACTCTACAGTGTATAAGAAAATAACTCAGTTGGTAAGAGGAATTTGTACGAACCATATCTGGAATCTCTCTGAAAATATAAGTTAAGAGTTAAAGGGTGTTTTATCAAATAAATAATATTCAATCATTTCTTACTATGGCTTGCCCTAGTTGTAAGAGTGTCGTGTGGTTGGAATTCTATGTTGTCCTGTCAAAAGAAAAGTGTATTATCCTTTTAGGTGTGAACGTTTTCGTGCTGACCTTGTAGGCATCCTCATAACAAGTGGTTCCCATGGTTGTAACCTTAGTGATGACATGTCATGTCGTGTTATGTGTGAAGAAAGTCACAAAAAAATTATTCTGTTTTTTTCTATGTAGTCTTGTGTCTCTTTTAGAGGGCATTACACTTGGTATCAGAGCGTAGGTTCATGCTCTCGAACCTATGGGCCGGATTGGAGTTATGATAGTGTTACATGGAGATGATGGTATTACTTGATGGTGGTTTATATTGGAAGAGTAATGTGGTATAAGCATGATGTGATTGATGTCGTAATTGTGATATTGTGAATGCACATGATGTGTATTCCACTTAGTACATATTTGTTATCATGTTGATGTGCTGGGGATGGGAGTGTTCTCTCTCCTTCTTGTGGATTCTATGAAGAGTTCACGTGTGAATTACTACTTGTGATGTGTGAAAAGAATTCTAATGTGGATGACAGGGGGTTAGAGCATTGTGGCATATTGTGATATGTGGGTGTGTCGATATGTTGTGTGACTGGATTGATGTAAAGTGAATTGAGTTGTATCATGATGTTTTACCATGTTTTGAAGAAATGTGTGTATCATCTTGTATGTAAAAAAGGAATGTTATGATTGTGATGTTATTATATTCATCGTATGTATGATTTACGTAAATATGTAATGCTTCATGTTGTGATTTAGGGTCATAAGGTGAGTGTATGAACCCTATCGTATGGTGATTACACTTTGGGTGCAGAATGTGGTAAAGTGATGTGTACACCCAGTGAATGTATGATTGTGATCTACCCTGTATACATACCATACGTGAAAGGTTATGGTAGCTATGTGTGCACCAATCATTGTGTGAGTAATGTAGTTATATGTATGTTGTGAACCTTACACTAACTGACCCTGACGGAAATCGGTAAACTATGTATGTTTGGAGTGAGAAAATGTTTACCATTGGCCAATCACTCCAGCCAAGTACAAGATAGGAAGTGGAGCCTTACATAGGCTGAAAACCCACTTTTGTTCATTTGGTATGTGTGGCACTTGCCCAACGGGTGTCATGCATATTGTGTTTCGCGGACACCTTGGGATCAGTAGATGGTGACTTGTACTTTCTTTCTCTCTCCTGATATGGTTGTCATATAGATTCAACCTATGTGATTTTTACTATGTTAAGCCTTGTTGAAGTCGTGGCGAGATGATTTTGATTGAGATGACGATAGTTGTATTATTGATATGTATTTTACAAGTCGAGGCTTGATGTTCTGAGTGCTAGCAACTCATTAAGTACCCCTTTAGTGGCCAGATAAGGCCACACAGATATCATAATGTGACATTATTATAAGCATATTTTATTCATAAATTGAGCTTTTTACTTTATTTTGCAAGGACCAGTAGTTTTCTTGATTGACATGCTTACATTTTGGGCATTTCCTTTGTTTGTGGTACTAAGACTTAGATTTTTGCACTAACTATGGCCATTTGGTCAGTTGTTTTGCTTGGTTTTGAGTATTCTTTTAAATTTTAAGATTGTACCGCCTTGCCCAAGGCTTGTGTTGTTGCAAATCAGCAGCACCCCTAGATGCAAATCAGGTTTCTAAGTTGATGTTTCAGGCATCCAGTGTTATTGCACAACATTAAAACCTCTCTCCAAGTGTGGGACCTGTAAAATGAGAGAGGAATCTCTAGATTAGAGGCTGGTTCCTCAAACTCCTCTGATCAAATCTGTTATTTACACAATTGCATAGGTTTGAATCCTAATCCTACTCTAAATTCCAAGGAGACAGAGATAGAAAGTGTAAAAATTGAAACTAAACTAATAGGTGATACACCAAAGGAGTGGTGAACACTTCTTATTCATGAAATTTGACACAATTTCATGAAATGCAACATGAAACATCATACACAGGCTGATAAGATGCAATTAGGGGTCTGAAATGAAGCAAGACAATACAAACAAAGGACTGAAAATTGATCATAGAGTCTACACTGTCATTTTCACTGTCAAAATCATTGCATTTGCAACATCAAAGAGGTTAGAACCTATTACAATCATGAAGAAGGTCTGATACTTGCAAAAATCACTTGTTGAAGGTGAAAGAAGAAGCTTGCTATCTAAAAAATGTTCAAACCCCAAAAAATGAGCCAAATCTAGCTTTTTACAATGCATGGGTGGAGCCCAGGAGAGAGAAAATGTGTAAAAAATGCGGGAGCCATTCCCCATTTAATAAAGATGCATTAAAATAACATGGGCATCCTTACAGACCCATGCCCTAACATTTTTGGCCATGCTGCAGAAGAATGCGACCCATTTTGCATTAAAACTGGTTGTTGAAACGTCATTTCTGGCCATTACCACGTGCTAGAGATGTTTCTTGATTTTATCCCTCCAAACTGAACCAAAATGCAAAATTGACCCCAGAATCATGTAGAGAATTTCACCAGCTTTCTATTTATATAAATAACGTGAAAATCTAAGCTCTGGATCGAAAGATATGGCGATTTGAAAATTTAGGGCAAAAACAGGCCAAAATCGGATCGGCGGGCAAAATTTTTAATTTTTACCCATTTGGTCTTTGGAAAATTTTAAATTTTCCCCATGCTCCACCACTCCAGGTGCCATGTGGTAGCTTCCTGTTGGCCGTGGGCCTCCTAAGGGAAAATTTCCCACAAAAACTCCACCGAGCCATAACTTGAAAAATATGAGGAGTTAGGAGGAAAATTTTACCTTTCTGGAAAGCTGAGAGAGAGCTCTATCTAATGGTGCCATTTTTAGAAAGATTTGAGTTCTTAAAAATAAAAAATGGAGACTGAGGCACAAGAGAGGTAAGAACACAAGGAGTTAGCCACAAAAATGAGCAGGGGCACATTTTGGATAACAATTTTGGCAACTCAGAGGGGTCATCTGCCTGCTAGATGAAGATACCAGTTGCCTAAAGCAGCCCATTGGGCATGGAGTCATAAAATTTTCTGTTCGAAACCCCAACTGACTTAGAATGTTGCAAGGAGGAATATATAATATCACCTGATGGAAGAAAGGACTGTAAAACATCTCCAAGGATAGCAAGTCTATGCCAAAGCACTTAGGGAAAGCAAAACAACCTACAACAAAACAATGTGCACAAGCACTTGGAGGAATGAAAACCTAAGCTAATATTTACAAGGTGGAGAATTTGCCTTTAGTAGCAATGCTTTAGATAGATTCCATTGACTGGAATCTGTAGTTCTTCACCATCCAATGAAGACAATTGGAAGGCATTGCTGTCCTTACAATTTGTGACCATGTATGGGCCACTCAAAATGGCATCAAATTTTGAATGCCTTCCCGGTTTTGTTCTATCTGCATCCCATTTTAACACTAGATCTCCAACTTGGAATGATCTACTCCTGGCCTTCCTATCAAAGGTGTTCTTTATCAAAGCTTGATCCTTCTCCATTACTTGGGCAGCCTAATCTCTGATCTCTTGGAGCTCCATCAACTCTGCATATCTCACATCCATGGGCCCAAAATCTAGCAACTCTAACTGCTTCATGAGTTCCAATGTTGGCAACTCAAGTGACATGGGATAGATTGCCTCTCTTCCATAAACAAGCCTGAATAGAGAGTTACCTATGGATCTCTTGGGAGTTATCCTATCAGCCCATAAGGCTGATTTCAGTTTGGTATGCCAAGACCTCTGATTCTCATCAAGAGTCCTCCTAATGATCCTCAACAAGTTTTTGTTTGTAGATTCAGCCTAGCCATTACCCTGAGGGTAGTAGTTTGATGAAGTACTTAGGTAGATCCCGTTCTTGACAGCCCACTCAGTCACCTTGGATCTAATGAATGCTAATGCATTATCTGAGATTATTGTAGTAGGTATGCCAAATCTGGTTACTATCCCCTCATAGAAGTCTAAGATGCTAGACTCATTTGCTTCCTTGAGTGCTACTGCTTCAGTCCACTTGGTGAAGTAGTCTGTGGCTGTCAAAATCCACTTATGCCCTTGGCTTGAATTGGGATTAATGACTCCAATGAAGTCCAAACCCCATTGCATGAATGGCTGGTCAACTGAAATTGGATGCAATGGAAAGGCAGCAAGCCTCTCTTTACCTGTGAAGAATGCACAATTCTTGCACCTTTTGATCCACGCAAAGCAATCACTGAAAATATTTGGCCAATAATAACCATCCTTCATATTTTTTAGAGCTGTCACTCTTGGTGCAAAATGACCACCAGCTGGTCCACCATGGAACTCTTCCAACACCCTATGAATCTGATTTTTGCTAATGCATCTCAGCAGCACTCCATTCACATCTTTCTTGAATAAAACACTGTCTACTATGGCATATGGAACAGCCTGCAATCTGAAGTGTCTTCTTTGGGATTTCTTCATCCCTAGAGGGCATAGGCATGTACTTAGGAAGTGCATTATACCTTGGGTCCAGCAAGGAGTGGGGACAACATTATCCTCTTCTTGAGTGCTACCTTACACATGGATGTCTTGAACTGTCAAAACAACCTCTTCTTTATTGCATACTCCTTTTTGCTTGCCTAGAATCAGCTGCTCACATAATCCTTTTCCTCTTACCAACTTGGTGACCTTGATCTCAATGTCATACTCCATGACACGAGTGATCCAACCTGCCCTTTTCTCATTCAAATCCTTGTTCAGGAGGAAGTCCTTTACTCCCGCATGAGAGACCAACAACTGAACCTTGTTGTTTGAGACTAGATGCTAGAATTTCTTCAAGCTTCTGATTACTACAAGTACATGCTTCTCAATAAAATAATATCTCACCTCATAGTCATCTAGGCTTTGGCTGAAGAAAGCAATTGGCTGTTCATCATTGTCCTTGTTCTACTGTACCAAAATGACAGAAATGGTATCATTATCCCCAAATGCATAAAGGATGAAATCCTTGGAGAAGTCCGAGTTGATGAGAGTTGGTGCTTGAGAGATGGCTTCTTTGATTGCTTCAAAACTCTCCTTACCTTCTGCTGTCCATTTGAAAGCCATGCTTTTCTTCAACATCTTGGTGACAAGTTTGACAAGGGCTGCAAAATCTGGGACAAACCTCTGAACAAAATTTATTCTCCCCAAGAAACTCTGAAGTTCCTTCTTGTGGCTTGGCAATGGTAGTGCTCTTATGGCTTCAACTCTCTCTGGATCAATTGCTAATCCTTCTTTGGAGACAATATGGCCAAGGAGCTTTCCTTCGTGTGCTAGGAAGATACACTTCTTAGGATTCAAAGACACTCCAAATCTCCTGCACCTTTAGAAGACTTGTCTCAAATGAGAAAGGTGGTCTGCTACATTCTTTGAAAAAATAGTGATATCATCAAGATATATCAGCACCATGTTGTTAATCAAATCTTTGAACGCCATGTCCATTGCTCTTTGGAAGGTAGCTCCAGCGTTGGATAGCCCAAATGGCATTTTCCTGTATGCATAAGTTCCCCATTTGGTTGTGAAGGATGTCTTGAACTGATCTTCTTCCTCACCATATGTGATTGGACCCCGAGTAGCCATCCAAGCAATTGATAGTGTTACATGGAGATGATGGTATTACTGATGGAGGTTTATATTGGAAGAGTAATGTGGTATAAGCATGATGTGATTGATGTCGTAATTGTGATATTGTGAATGCACATGATGTGTATTCCACTTAGTACATATTTGTTATCATGTTGATGTGCTGGGGATGGGAGTGTTCTCTCTCCTTCTTGTGGATTCTATGAAGAGTTCACGTGTGAATTACTACTTGTGATGTGTGAAAAGAATTCTAATGTGGATGACAGGGGGTTAGAGCATTGTGGCATATTGTGATATGTGGGTGTGTCGATATGTTGTGTGACTGGATTGATGTAAAGTGAATTGAGTTGTATCATGATGTTTTACCATGTTTTGAAGAAATGTGTGTATCATCTTGTATGTAAAAAAGGAATGTTATGATTGTGATGTTATTATATTCATCGTATGTATGATTTACGTAAATATGTAATGCTTCATGTTGTGATTTAGGGTCATAAGGTGAGTGTATGAACCCTATCGTATGGTGATTACACTTTGGGTGCAGAATGTGGTAAAGTGATGTGTACACCCAGTGAATGTATGATTGTGATCTACCCTGTATACATACCATACGTGAAAGGTTTATGGTAGCTATGTGTGCACCAATCATTGTGTGAGTAATGTAGTTATATGTATGTTGTGAACCTTACACTAACTGACCCTGACGGAAATCGGTAAACTATGTATGTTTGGAGTGAGAAAATGTTTACCATGGCCAATCACTCCAGCCAAGTACAAGATAGGAAGTGGAGCCTTACATAGGCTGAAAACCCACTTTTGTTCATTTGGTATGTGTGGCACTTGCCCAACGGGTGTCATGCATATTGTGTTTCGCGGACACCTTGGGATCAGTAGATGGTGACTTGTACTTTCTTTCTCTCTCCTGATATGGTTGTCATATAGATTCAACCTATGTGATTTTTACTATGTTAAGCCTTGTTGAAGTCGTGGCGAGATGATTTTGATTGAGATGACGATAGTTGTATTATTGATATGTATTTTACAAGTCGAGGCTTGATGTTCTGAGTGCTAGCAACTCATTAAGTACCCCTTTAGTGGCCAGATAAGGCCACACAGATATCATAATGTGACATTATTATAAGCATATTTTATTCATAAATTGAGCTTTTTACTTTATTTTGCAAGGACCAGTAGTTTTCTTGATTGACATGCTTACATTTTGGGCATTTCCTTTGTTTGTGGTACTAAGACTTAGATTTTTGCACTAACTATGGCCATTTGGTCAGTTGTTTTGCTTGGTTTTGAGTATTCTTTTAAATTTTAAGATTGTACCGCCTTGCCCAAGGCTTGTGTTGTTGCAAATCAGCAGCACCCCTAGATGCAAATCAGGTTTCTAAGTTGATGTTTCAGGCATCCAGTGTTATTGCACAACATTAAAACCTCTCTCCAAGTGTGGGACCTGTAAAATGAGAGAGGAATCTCTAGATTAGAGGCTGGTTCCTCAAACTCCTCTGATCAAATCTGTTATTTACACAATTGCATAGGTTTGAATCCTAATCCTACTCTAAATTCCAAGGAGACAAAGATAGAAAGTGTAAAAATTGAAACTAAACTAATAGGTGATACACCAAAGGAGTGGTGAACACTTCTTATTCATGAAATTTGACACAATTTCATGAAATGCAACATGAAACATCATACACAGGCTGATAAGATGCAATTAGGGGTCTGAAATGAAGCAAGACAATACAAACAAAGGACTGAAAATTGATCATAGAGTCTACACTGTCATTTTCACTGTCAAAATCATTGCATTTGCAACATCAAAGAGGTTAGAACCTATTACAATCATGAAGAAGGTCTGATACTTGCAAAAATCACTTGTTGAAGGTGAAAGAAGAAGCTTGCTATCTAAAAAATGTTCAAACCCCAAAAAATGAGCCAAATCTAGCTTTTTACAATGCATGGGTGGAGCCCAGGAGAGAGAAAATGTGTAAAAAATGCGGGAGCCATTCCCCATTTAATAAAGATGCATTAAAATAACATGGGCATCCTTACAGACCCATGCCCTAACATTTTTGGCCATGCTGCAGAAGAATGCGACCCATTTTGCATTAAAACTGGTTGTTGAAACGTCATTTCTGGCCATTACCACGTGCTAGAGATGTTTCTTGATTTTATCCCTCCAAACTGAACCAAAATGCAAAATTGACCCCAGAATCATGTAGAGAATTTCACCAGCTTTCTATTTATATAAATAACGTGAAAATCTAAGCTCTGGATCGAAAGATATGGCGATTTGAAAATTTAGGGCAAAAACAGGCCAAAATCGGATCGGCGGGCAAAATTTTTAATTTTTACCCATTTGGTCTTTGGAAAATTTTAAATTTTCCCCATGCTCCACCACTCCAGGTGCCATGTGGTAGCTTCCTGTTGGCCGTGGGCCTCCTAAGGGAAAATTTCCCACAAAAACTCCACCGAGCCATAACTTGAAAAATATGAGGAGTTAGGAGGAAAATTTTACCTTTCTGGAAAGCTGAGAGAGAGCTCTATCTAATGGTGCCATTTTTAGAAAGATTTGAGTTCTTAAAAATAAAAAATGGAGACTGAGGCACAAGAGAGGTAAGAACACAAGGAGTTAGCCACAAAAATGAGCAGGGGCACATTTTGGATAACAATTTTGGCAACTCAGAGGGGTCATCTGCCTGCTAGATGAAGATACCAGTTGCCTAAAGCAGCCCATTGGGCATGGAGTCATAAAATTTTCTGTTCGAAACCCCAACTGACTTAGAATGTTGCAAGGAGGAATATATAATATCACCTGATGGAAGAAAGGACTGTAAAACATCTCCAAGGATAGCAAGTCTATGCCAAAGCACTTAGGGAAAGCAAAACAACCTACAACAAAACAATGTGCACAAGCACTTGGAGGAATGAAAACCTAAGCTAATATTTACAAGGTGGAGAATTTGCCTTTAGTAGCAATGCTTTAGATAGATTCCATTGACTGGAATCTGTAGTTCTTCACCATCCAATGAAGACAATTGGAAGGCATTGCTGTCCTTACAATTTGTGACCATGTATGGGCCACTCAAAATGGCATCAAATTTTGAATGCCTTCCCGGTTTTGTTCTATCTGCATCCCATTTTAACACTAGATCTCCAACTTGGAATGATCTACTCCTGGCCTTCCTATCAAAGGTGTTCTTTATCAAAGCTTGATCCTTCTCCATTACTTGGGCAGCCTAATCTCTGATCTCTTGGAGCTCCATCAACTCTGCATATCTCACATCCATGGGCCCAAAATCTAGCAACTCTAACTGCTTCATGAGTTCCAATGTTGGCAACTCAAGTGACATGGGATAGATTGCCTCTCTTCCATAAACAAGCCTGAATAGAGAGTTACCTATGGATCTCTTGGGAGTTATCCTATCAGCCCATAAGGCTGATTTCAGTTTGGTATGCCAAGACCTCTGATTCTCATCAAGAGTCCTCCTAATGATCCTCAACAAGTTTTTGTTTGTAGATTCAGCCTAGCCATTACCCTGAGGGTAGTAGTTTGATGAAGTACTTAGGTAGATCCCGTTCTTGACAGCCCACTCAGTCACCTTGGATCTAATGAATGCTAATGCATTATCTGAGATTATTGTAGTAGGTATGCCAAATCTGGTTACTATCCCCTCATAGAAGTCTAAGATGCTAGACTCATTTGCTTCCTTGAGTGCTACTGCTTCAGTCCACTTGGTGAAGTAGTCTGTGGCTATCAAACTCCACTTATGCCCTTGGCTTGAATTGGGATTAATGACTCCAATGAAGTCCAAACCCCATTGCATGAATGGCTGGTCAACTGAAATTGGATGCAATGGAAAGGCAGCAAGCCTCTCTTTACCTGTGAAGAATGCACAATTCTTGCACCTTTTGATCCACGCAAAGCAATCACTGAAAATATTTGGCCAATAATAACCATCCTTCATATTTTTTAGAGCTGTCACTCTTGGTGCAAAATGACCACCAGCTGGTCCACCATGGAACTCTTCCAACACCCTATGAATCTGATTTTTGCTAATGCATCTCAGCAGCACTCCATTCACATCTTTCTTGAATAAAACACTGTCTACTATGGCATATGGAACAGCCTGCAATCTGAAGTGTCTTCTTTGGGATTTCTTCATCCCTAGAGGGCATAGGCATGTACTTAGGAAGTGCATTATACCTTGGGTCCAGCAAGGAGTGGGGACAACATTATCCTCTTCTTGAGTGCTACCTTACACATGGATGTCTTGAACTGTCAAAACAACCTCTTCTTTATTGCATACTCCTTTTTGCTTGCCTAGAATCAGCTGCTCACATAATCCTTTTCCTCTTACCAACTTGGTGACCTTGATCTCAATGTCATACTCCATGACACGAGTGATCCAACCTGCCCTTTTCTCATTCAAATCCTTGTTCAGGAGGAAGTCCTTTACTCCCGCATGAGAGACCAACAACTGAACCTTGTTGTTTGAGACTAGATGCTAGAATTTCTTCAAGCTTCTGATTACTACAAGTACATGCTTCTCAATAAAATAATATCTCACCTCATAGTCATCTAGGCTTTGGCTGAAGAAAGCAATTGGCTGTTCATCATTGTCCTTGTTCTACTGTACCAAAATGACAGAAATGGTATCATTATCCCCAAATGCATAAAGGATGAAATCCTTGGAGAAGTCCGAGTTGATGAGAGTTGGTGCTTGAGAGATGGCTTCTTTGATTGCTTCAAAACTCTCCTTACCTTCTGCTGTCCATTTGAAAGCCATGCTTTTCTTCAACATCTTGGTGACAGGTTTGACAAGGGCTGCAAAATCTGGGACAAACCTCTGAACAAAATTTATTCTCCCCAAGAAACTCTGAAGTTCCTTCTTGTGGCTTGGCAATGGTAGTGCTCTTATGGCTTCAACTCTCTCTGGATCAATTGCTAATCCTTCTTTGGAGACAATATGGCCAAGGAGCTTTCCTTCGTGTGCTAGGAAGATACACTTCTTAGGATTCAAAGACACTCCAAATCTCCTGCACCTTTAGAAGACTTGTCTCAAATGAGAGAGGTGGTCTGCTACATTCTTTGAAAAAATAGTGATATCATCAAGATATATCAGCACCATGTTGTTAATCAAATCTTTGAACGCCATGTCCATTGCTCTTTGGAAGGTAGCTCCAGCGTTGGATAGCCCAAATGGCATTTTCCTGTATGCATAAGTTCCCCATTTGGTTGTGAAGGCTGTCTTGAACTGATCTTCTTCCTTCACCATAATTTGATTGTACCCTGAGTAGCCATCAAGCAATGAAAACCTTTTGGAGCCAGCAACAACTTGTAAAATCTGCTCCATAGAAGGAAGTGGGTAATGGTCCTTGAGAGATGCTCTATTCAAATCTCTGAAATCAACGCACAATCTGATCTCTCCATTCTTATTTCTGACTGGAACTAAGTTGGCAACCCAACTAGAATGCTTTATTGGGAATATGATTCTTGACTCAATCAACTTGTTCAATTCCTTCCTCATGAGAGGTTCCATGTGTGGATTGACTGGCCTTTGTTTCTACCTGATGGGCTTAGTATTTGGATCCAACTCAATGGTGTGCTGAGCTAACTTGGGATTGAAACCTTTCAAATCTTCATAGCTCCAAGAAAACACATCAGGGAACTCTTGACACAGTTGTATGAACTCATACCTTTCTTGTTCAGTTGTCATCTTTCCAATTTGCAATGGTTTGTTCTCTTCCACCAAGATGGATACCGAATCTTCTCTCTTGACCTGAATGTTTGCTTTCTCTTTCCTAAACTGATCATTGGGATTGAAAATGGACTCCAAAGTGATAAGTCCCTTGGGTAGCTTGTTAGTTCTCATCTGTACCACTTGGTCACCATACTGCTGTTCCAATTTTTCCTGATTTTTAGCTGAGAACTCAGCTTCTTCTTGTAAGAAAATGATGATTTGCTGGTCATTCTCAAACACTTGCCAACTTACATTGTTATCCATCACTAAAGGCCTCAGAATCACATGGATGTTTGGTTGTACCTTGTCCTTTTGAATTCTTTCCACAATATCAAAGGCTGGCCCAACTGCTACAAGCCTGTCAGCAGCTTGGTTTTCTTTTCTAGGAATGGATTTTATGCTAAAGCCCTCAAAATCTTCAATGAGGTCCCACACCCTATTCTTGTAGCACTTGAGCAGATTATTCTTGACAGCATGCTGCCCCTTAACTTGGTTTACAATCAATTCACTGTCACCAAAGACTTGCAAGTTCTTTATTCCTCTCTTTATTGCTCAATGCATCCCTTGCACCAAGGCTTCATATTCAGCAGTGTTATTGGAGCATGCAAACTGAAATCTAAAAGCTGAATAGTACTTTACTCCTTGAGGTGAAATAAGCATAGCTCCACCTCATGCACCTTGTCTACTCCTTGATCCATCAAAAAATAGCTGCCATACCTCATTGTCATCCTTGTGGTTTGGCTTGGTGATGCTAGGAATGGGCTGATCTTCTTGATGTATGCAATAGCCCCCTAGCTCAGATTCTTCTATTTCTTGATAAGGATCAAAATCATGCACCTTGTTTGCCCATTCATCAAGAGTTAGATCCGGGATGCTTCCAACCTTGGTGTCAGCTTCATCAGTGCTTGGATGATCTTCTTGATCAAACACCAAATAGTTGGCATTGATCTGACTTGGAGTGTAGGGCTCAATGTGGAAGTTTGCAATAGGTTCAAACCTGATTGTAGCTTTGGTTCCATACCTCATTCTGAATAGCATGTGTGACCAATCAGCAGACAAATATCCTCCAATCTTGGCTGTGAAATCTCTTGACAAACATAGGGCAAAGAGTGGTGGAAGGTCTATAATTGATACATCTTGTAAAACAACAACATTTGGACATGCATGCAAGGTAAGACTCAAGTTTCTAATCACCCCAACTGTTGTTACTCTGCTGTCCCATCCAACTGCACTACCCCTTTGGATATGGTTTCATATTGAAGTCCTAGCTGATCAGCTATTTGCTTGGACATCACTGAGCTACTTGCCCCGGAATCAATCATGCAATTGTGCACCAATTGGTTTCCAATGATTAATGAGACATAAAAAGGAGGGGGCTTCAAAATTTTACCTTGTTGTCCTCCATGATTCCCTTCAGGCTGGGCAGCATTTGTGAGCACCTTCTCTTGCATTTAGACTTGGTGATTCGAAGTTGGCCAGTCCTTCATGGCAGCTTGTAGCAAATCTCTCTAGCCTGGGATAGATAGGGATTTCCACATTGATATATTTACATTTTTCTTCTTCATCTGATCAATGATACTAAATGGTGATGAAGGATCACTTTGTTGTCCTTTGGTTTGCATATTCATCCCTTGTATGTGGGTAGAAACAACTGGTATTTGAGTTGGTCTAGGAGCTATTCTTGGCTGCCCTTGTGCATTTACAACTAGATTTTGTTTACCAACCATTTGTGGAGCCATAAAAGGTTGGATTTCTTGGAGCTAATGGTTGTTCTTCACCCAAATTCCTTCTTTTTGACCTTGTGTTGGCTGCAACACCTTGAGAGACTGTTTGATTTATGCCACAAAAATCTCTGCCTGCCAGTTCACAAGTGTGGTGTCATTTGGAGCTGATTGCTGCTGGAATGTTTCTTGTTGTTGGTTGTTTCCTTGACTGCCCTCACCTTCCACACCAGTAGTTGTTACCATTAATGCTTGATTCAAGGCACTGTTAAAGCACATAGACTGGTTGTGAGGTTTTATTACATGGAAAACACCAATCATACTCCTGAGCAACATTGTTTTGTGTTAGCACCAATGCCTTAGAGGTAGATATAGCATTTGGATTATAGGGCTGAAATAGTTTGTTGGCAAGAGGCCTTTCTTGATTTAGATTTGCAGCTGGATTGGGTGGTCTATGAGGTTGATATGACTACCTGTTAAGCTAAGCTTGAGGCTGGAAGGAAGGTCTAAAACTTTGGGCTTGTTGCCTCTTGAGAGTAACCAGCTCATTACCTAAATTTTACAATTGCTTCATGACTTCTTGAAGCTCATTTGGGGCACTTGGAGATGAAGTAGAAGCTTCATTTGAACTCTGATTTCTAAGAGTGGGAGAAGGAGCCAAATTAGGTGCTTGATTAGTGTTTGGTCTCTCTAAACTTGGAAACAATGGCATGGGAGGTCTAGGGGCTAGTTTTTCAGCTTGGATCAAACAATTTTCAGCCCTAATGGAAATGCTATAAGCCATAGGGATAGTTATGCCTCCCATGGACTGAATCAACATAGAAATATCAGAATTTAGAGCTTTGAGATAGTAAAGAAAAACACCTTCTGTTGTTGGCCTGACTGCCACTGGAATTCTCTCCCAAGTCCTTTGAAATCTAAAGTTGAAATCAGTCAGCTGCTCATTGGGAACTCTCTTGATGGTTGTCAGCTGCTCCAAAAGAGACAAGTTGTCTCCCTTCTCTCCAAATTGCTCATAAGTGCTACACATAGCTGGTTCCAATTTTGAATAGAACATGAGGCAAGGCTTCTAAACCATTGCAAAGCCTTCCCCTTGAATGAAGATGCCAGCAATTTGACAGCAACTTGCATCTCATTGATTTCATGAATTGCACAAAGGTTGGCAATGTCTTTAACATGATCACCAGGAGTAGTCTGATTCTCTCTAGTGAAGTATGGAATGTTCTTCAATGCTGCAACTAGGATTGGATTTTGTTCATTGAGAGAAAGTGGGCTGCTGCCAGTGAAATTGACATAGGGGTTGTTTTGTGCCATTCTAATTGGTCTTAGAACCCTTGTTGACTTAATGAAAGGCCTACCAGGTGGAGGAGTTGAGAGAGTTCTGTTTGGTGGAGATGGAGACCTTTGGATTCTCCTCCCACTTTGCCTTATTCTTGGAGATAACTGCAGATATTCAAACAACACCTCTTCCTCTCCAGCTCTTGACCTTGTGTTGATTCTTCTCATGAGTTTTCAGGTCTGCACTACCAAAACCAGCCGATTCTTCCCCTTGGAGTCGTCAGATGTGTAATTTATAGCTCTTTTAAGCAAGAAAATTTCAGCATATGCACATCAACTTTGCTGCAATGAAAATGAGACCTCTAAGGTCCCACCCGGCATGCCAAAACTGTTGTTGAAAATCAGCAGCACCCCTGGATGCAAATCAGGTTTCTAAGTTAATGTTTCAGGCATCCAGTGTTATTGCACAACATTAAAACCTCTCTCTAAGTGTGGGACTTGTAAAATGAGAGAGGAATCTCTAGATTAGAGGCTGGTTCCTCAAACTCCTCTGATCCGATCTATTATTTACACAATTTTAGAGGTTTGAATCCTAATCCTACTTTAAATTCCAAGGAGATAGAGATAGAAAGTGCAACAATTGAAACTAAACTAATAGGTGATACACCAAAGGAGTGGTGAACACTTATTGTTCATGAAAATTGACACAATTTCATGAAATGCAACATGAAACATCATACACAGGCTGATAAGATGTAATTAGGGGTCTGAAATGAAGCAAGACAATACAAACAAAGGACTGAAAATTGATCACAGAGTCTACACTGTCATTTTCACTGTCAAAATCATTGCATTTGCAACATCAAAGAGGTTATAACCTATTACAATCATGAAGAAGGTCTGATACTTGCAAAAATCACTTGTTGAAGGTGACAGAAAAAGCTTGCTATCCAAAAAATGTTCAACCCCCAAAAAATGAGCCAAATCTGGCTTTTTACAATGCATGGGTCGAGCCCAGGAGAGAGAAAATGTGTAAAAAATGTGGGAGCCATTCCCCATTTAATGAAGATGCATTAAAATAGCATGGGCATCCTTACAAACCCATGCCCTAACATTTTTGGCCATGCTGCAGAAGAATGTGACCCATTTTGCATTAAAACTGGTTGTTGAAACGTCATTTCTGGCCATTACCATGTGCCAGAGATGTTTCTTGATTTTCTCCCTCCAAACTGAACCAAAATGCAAAATTGACCCCGGAATCATGTAGAGAATTTCACCAGCTTTCTATTTATATAAATAACGTGAAAATCTGAGCTTTGGATCAAAAGATATGGCGATTTGAAAATTTAGGGCAAAAACAGGCCAAAATCGGATTGGCGAGCAAAAGTTTGAATTTTTACCCGTTTGGTCTTTGGAAAAAATTTTAAATTTTCCCCACGCTCCGCCACTCCAGGTGCCATGTGGTAGCTTCTTATTGGCTGCGGGCCTCTTAAGGGAAAATTTCCCACAAAAACTTCGCCGAGCCATAACTTGAAAAATATGAGGAGTTAGGAGGAAAACCTTACCTTTCTGGAAAGCTGAGAGAGAGTTCTATCCAATGGTGCCATTTTTAGAAAGATTTGAGTGCCTAAAAATAAAAAATGGAGACTGAGGCACAAGAGAGGTAAGAACACAAGGAGTTAACCATAAAAATGAGCAGGGGCACATTTTGGATAACAACTTGTACTTTGCCACTTGGCATTTTGGATCGGATTGTTATGCTGGTTCTATTGTCATGATGTGTGGAATAGGGTCATGGGATGCACCATGGAATGGTTGGACCTATGGACCCACTTTGTTGTATGGGGGTATGCCCTAAGGAGTTACACATAACTAGTGGGTTGTTGAACCACGCGTTATTATGTCACTTGGGTTGGAGTTTTTGTGATGTCTGCTTCAACTACCACTTGAGACCAAGAAACAAATTAGGAAAATTATGGAATAAATTTTTTTTATAGGAAGAGTCTACAACCAAGTTGCAAGACACTAGTTTGAAACTAAATAGGTTCCAAAACAAATTCTGATTAACCAAATACAAGATTTATATTTTTATCTTATAACAAGTTTACTAGGTTCCAATTTGGAGGTTACAAGTTTTATTAAGGTTTAGGGAGAAATTTATCGTCAGGCCTGCTCTCTATCAAGCCCTGAATTTCAATTGGATTTCTCACATACTTAGAGTTATCACAACTTTCCTAAACTAGGCTCATTGGATAGAAAATTTCCTCACCTTTCCAATCATATAAATAAGTCCTCCTAACTCCTTGTAAAACTCAAGTTATGGCCGGGCGGAGTTTTAGGGGAAAATTTTCCCTTGGAGGTCCGTGGGGATAGGGAGAAAACTGGGAAAATTTTCCCAAGTACCATGTGTCATCATGTAATTGATGCGGGAGAGCGGGTCGTGGGGAAAATTTCAAATTTTTTCCCAAAACCATGTCTCTATTTTCTAAAGGAAAATTTTCCTCCATGCCCCCGCACTTGCTTAAATGGCCACGTGGCGCTTTGTGATTGGCCGAGGGCCGGCGGAAGAAAAAGTGAAGTTTTTCCAAAAGTGTAAAAAGTTAAGTTTTCAATTATAAATCCTCATTCCTCCCTACCATGTGTCAGCACATAATTGGTGTGGGGCCGAAGAAATTTTTAGGAAATTTTTCCAAAGTTCAAAATTTAAATTTTTCTAAGGTCGAATTATTTCTTTTTTTTTTTGTTTGGGATGGCCATTTTGAAGTAAAACTTCAAATGGCCATAACTTTTGATAGGAAGCTCCATTTTAGGAAAATGAGGACTTTCTGGAAATATCTCGGAGTCTTCTTTGCACAGAAATGATTAATTTTTGAATTTGGTAGAGTTTCAAAGGTCAATTTTAAGAAATCGATCTACAGAGTTTATAATTTTAAAACTGGCAATTTTCAACTTATAAGATTTGATTCAATTTTGATATTTCTTCTTTTGAGCATGTAAATTGAGCATTGGGAAATGGTCATGGGTAAATTTAAGTATATTTTCAAGGTCTAATTTAGACATTGGGTTGCATTTGGTAAATTTTTACATTTTTTGATAGTAAGTTGGATTGTGAAGTTAAAATTGGATTTGATAGAGTTTTTGAGATATTTTCTTAAATATGAAGTTCAATGTGGGTTCAATAGAACTTGATACATCTAAAATACTTTGTTTCCTTTCTCAATTTTAACTAAAAATCTGAACTGTACATTTTTTATGGAAATTCATTGCCAGAATTAAAGAAGGAAACAAAGATCATTTGCTAACAAGTTTATTAACCAATTTACATCTTCCAAATATGGGGAGGAATTTTCAAATCTTATCTAAGGCATTCGATTGATTCGAACAATTAATTGATAGTTCATATTCAATTTTAAACTCCAGTTTTGATTTCAAACACAGTACATTTACTAACAATGCTATTTCTTAATATCTTTCAAAGCAGAGTTTTCATTTCACAACAACAACTAGGATCTAATACAACAATGAAATTTTGAGAAAGGAATGTAATTCTTTATTTGATTTCCAACAATAATTCGACAGTTTATCTCTTTCTTTAAAATTCAAATTACAATGCACAATACATATTTCTTTCTTTCACATTCTTCTCATAACACAGTATGGAATAATAATTCTTTACAATTCACTTATCACTTTCAACCTTTTAATTTCAATACAAGATGTCTTCTCATTACAATTAACAATACAAATCATCCACTTCAAAGTGGGAAGGTTATAATGAACTTGCTAAAAAGGAAATGACTGTCAAATTGATTTCTCTAAGCTCCAAACAGCAGCAGGATGATTTCTTCATCTTTTATCTTTTAATCACAATAAGGAGGGGAGAAAGGAAACACTCTCCACCTAACCAAGATACCCAATGGGAAAATAGAATCCATCTTTCCCCATCGGCCCCCGAGCCCCAACCATATTGAAATGGAGTATAATAATACAACACATGGCAACATGGCTTCTTCACATACAAGCTTAAATTCACAAACACAAATAAAAACAAAGCAAGAGGATGTAGTTCTCAACTACAAAAATCAATTCCAAAAAAAACAAAGGCTCCTTCTCCAAGCAAGTAAGCCAAGCAAGAGCAAGAACTATGGAGGTCTCCTTATGCCTCCCAAGTTGAATTTTGGGCATCCACCAAGAGAAAACCACCAAGATCATAGCAATCCCATAAACCTTATCCCTCCTCAAGCCCTCCTTATCCCTCCTCCAAATTTATCCCGTATACCTCCCCCAAAGTAGGAAATGCAAGGAATTTCCTTTCCTAGGTGGATCCCAAACCAACCTTCCCTCCAAGAACAAACAACAATGGCAAATCCCTTATCCCTCCTCTGATAAACCTCATAGTCTTCTCTCCACACAATTCCCTAAGCATTCTACCCATCCCTCTAAGGATTGCAAACACAAATACATTCAAAATTCATGCTAAAAGAGGGAAAAACAACAATTTTAAAAAAGTGAGAGCCTACCTCTCCATAATGGGGACTTGCTCCTAAAACAACAGTCTTTATTTAACCAAAAACCAGTCCCAAATTAGAAAGGTAAATGTATGCACAAGCAAATCCACTTCTTCCACCAAGCAAGCTCCAAAATGTAAGAGAAATTTTGACCCAAGAGTGAAATCTCCAACCTTCAACAACCTCAAAATGAGGAGGAATTTCAATTTTAAAGGAGAGGGTAGAAGAGGATGATGTGGATTCCAAGTGGGATGCCACATCATTTTTCTTCATCCCCAAAAAGCAATCAACATCAAGGAAATTAAATTTCAATCAATGTGAATGAAAAACCACTTACATACTTCATTTTTGCCCATCCTAAAAAAGAATGCATTTAAAATTTGTAAGACAAGTGCAAACAAATCTTACAATAAATCATGTCAAAATGCAATAAAATAAGTTGATTTTGACCTCAAATTAATAAACAAGGTTGGTAGAGGATTTTGAGAGGTGTGGGACAAGTTTAACTTGTCCCACAAGCCTCCAAATTTGTCCTCCAAGCTCAAATTCGAATTTCAAGAGGGAGATGGAGTGTTTGACCTTCCAAAATCTTCTTACAACCTCTTACAATTTCTTACACAATCTATCACTTCACTTACACAACCCATACTTGGTAACTTACACACTCTTTTAAAATGCATTTATTTCTATGACATTTATTTATTACAAACTTTAGACACAACCATATATTTAATTACCATATGGTTATAAAATATATAATTTTCAACCAAGACAATAACATTTAATTTCACCTTCCACATCCTATTTAATTTAATTAAATTTTAACTATATGACTCTCACATTATACTATCACATTTAAATAATTAAAAAAAAGAGCACATTACAAATAAAATACATACAACAATAATTTTAAAAAGGGACACAACAAATAAAGCACACATATACCCCATGGTCACAATAATGGAAATCCCCCCCATGGGAAATCCTAACAAAACACAACATACAGCTCAAACACAGTTGTCATGGTGACCTTGTTGATTTCACACTGAATTCCAATATGGTTAGTCTCCAGTCCCCCCAACATTGTTGTGATTTTAACCTGCAAAATGCAAAATACCTCCTTCGGCCTCATGGCCACATCAGAACATCCAAATGATATAAGCAACATAAAATTATTAATTTTAAATCACAACAATATCAAGGATTCAATATTTATCATTAAAATTCAATTTGTAACTATATCATCATCCAATAGATTTCTATACTAGAGCTATTCATAATAATCAATGTCACATGTCTAAAATTAACATCAATAACCTATCCATGTCAACTAGTATATCATTATCCACATAATAATAAAAATGTCTCAATGATCCTCAAGCACAATAACTGAATCTAGATCAATATTAATCCATAGTCTAACATTTAACCATCATGCTAATCAAAACATATTAATGTCCATAATAATCCATGAGCTAGTATATACACATCTTGTTACATCAAAAATCCAAAATATGATCAATAGAGTCAGGATCAGTATCTAAACAGTGTCAAAGGGAAGTGGGCACTACAGTGTCCAAACCCTATGTGTCTTGGGCCATGGGGACAACCGGCCTCCTTGTGGGGGGGGGGCATAAGGGATTGCCAATGGCATCACTTTTATTGTGAAATAAAATTGAGGGAAGGTATAAGGGCTTGAGGGGAGGTATAAGGGTTTGAGGGAGGCATAAGGGATTGAGGGAGGCATAAGAGATTTGCATGTATGTGTGACTGATACTTCAGGAGGTATGCTAATGTATTATGATGTTTTGGTTATGGTGTTATGATATATGTGTTACGCATACCAGTTGGATATATTTTGTGATGTTGTGGATATGGCATTGATGCCCGTGTGGACCCTATGTATGTGTAGCTATTTTCTAAGTCATGTAAAATCTGCATTTGTGGAATTGAGGAAATGTCTGGTTGTCGTAGCACACCTTGTTCAAGTATTATATTTTTCAGTCATGATTGTGTGACAAGTACCATGTTATGTGGACCGTGCCTATGCACTTCCATATTTGAGTAATCTTTTGTGGTGTAATACAGTCTTGAAGTCTATACTTGTGTGTTTGTGAATCTGTAGTGTCTTTCTGACCCTACTAGGGTGTTGTGTTAGCAGTTCATGTTGGGCACCCACAATAAGGAATAAACAAAAAAAAACAAAAAAAACTCTTCAATAATGAAATTATAAAGAAATTGAATTAAGAATAATGTTAATGGAAGGAGACTAATGAAATAGCGAGTAAAAGAGAACTGCCAATCTTCACAGAACCTTGAAATTTAAATAATCTGCTAAATTTTCCCAAGGCTACCCCATGGTTGTGCTTTTGCGTCTGAAATCTTAACATTAGAGGGTACCTTCGTCCATACCTGTTCCTTGTTGCTTACCATTTCCTTTCCTCTGTGTTAGGTCGCATCGAGGACAATGCTCTCTTAAGGGGAGGAGAATGTAATGCCCTGTTTATAATTGATTTTTTACTTTCTCCCTTCCTCTTCAACGACCGTGTTGCTAAGTGTTTAACATTGTTGTGCCCTGTTATTATTTTGTTGGATTTTCCCTTGTCGTAGAGAATGATTGGAATTCCCCCTCTTCATCTTTCCTGCCTGTGTTGGTGTCGATGTTTTCTGTTGTTGGCCGTGCAACGTTCCTCACGATTATCCTATTAAAAGAAAATCTTGTTGTTGCTTTCTCGATCTTTCCTGTTGATTGTTATTAATATGATTAATTATTATCATTATTTTTATTTTAATTGTAAAAATAATAGAAAAATAATAATAATAAATAATGGTAATAATAGTATTACAAATGTAATTTTCGATTGGCGATTATTTGATTTTAGTGTCAATTTTTATGAATACTATTATTAATTACCTTTAAGATGTTTTATTTTATTATTGATAATTTTCATTTAGCGTGAACCTCATTTCACGTAAAGGAAGAGTTTTTCTGTTGCGGTGCCATCGTCAGTCGTTGCCTTGTGTTGCCGTCGTAAAGACAATCTCAAGTTCTCCCGTCGGTCATTTTAGCCTGCGATCGTGTTCTTTTTTTTCCCTTATCATTTAAAGTAATCAAGAAACTAATTATTGCCCCCTCTAGCTTGGCTGTATGGGTGTGATTTAATCTTCTCGGGTTGAATAGTAATCATACAAAATTTCTTACACCCTTTTAGCATATGTGAATTGGATGGAGTAAGTTATTGTAATAATAATAATAATAATAATAATAATAATATTAACGACTCAACACAATAAGATGTGTTAAAAATAAATTGAGTAAATTAAATGAAGGGAAATTTACGGTAATCAATAAATAAAATAATTTAAAATTAAAAAAATAAAAAAATAAAAAAATAGAAAATAAGAAAATAAGAAGAAAATAAGATAAAAATAATAATAATAAATTAATCAAAAGTGAACCTTTAGTGATTACGGTGAAGTGGTTGATTGGAAAATTAAAGGAGATGGATTTATTTTTATTTATTTATTGTTGAAAACATCTTTATGGTCATTAATGTCTTACTTGGAGTGAGGGAGACGTGAGCAGGCCTTGTTTATTGTGGTCCTTGTTGGCTGGAGGTGGGTGAAATTTAAATGGACTCCTGCCTTTTTCCTTAAATGGTTTTGTTGAAAGCACACGCATTGGATTCTCTTCTGCAAAATGAAATCCTGATAGTTTGATGCCGCAAGGACTGTAGTGCTCTAGTTTTATGCAGTTTTGTGCTGTGTTTTGAAGGGGGCGTTGATCCTGTTGGGAATGTGTATGGTTGAGCTTCCTGCTTGGCACGTCCCTTGTTGATGGGACGCATTTGGGGGAAGGGATTTTTGTTTTTCTTTCTTTCTTTCCTTGCTGCGTGGGTGGAGTTGGTGGCCTCCTGCCTGTCACTCATTGCTTCTTGATGGAGATAACTTTATGTGTTTCAAGCACTGTGTTGGATAGGTGAAAAGCTATGGGAAGATCTGAACTGTGTAGTAAATGGTTGCTATGTGAAGGGAGCAGGTTAGACACTTGTTGGTTGCATACGGTGAAAAACGTGAGCTATGAACCTTTTCGATTTCCCAACAGGTAGAAAACGCGGGAGCAGATGGAGAATGCAAATCAGGCATGTTAATTCTAAGCTCTACAATATTTTGCTACCCTTTTTAATAATATCATGAAACGAATGGCCTCTTCTTGCAATGACGCCTGCTAGGAGAAGTTTGAAGGCATGTAGACTTGTGATAATGTTGTTCATAAATTGATTCTTGATTAATAATTCTTATGTCCATGGTTGGAATTGTGGGTTTGTATTAATACTTAATATAGCAGCTCCATCTATAGTATTATTGCATGAGATTGACTTAAAACCCCGGGATAGGTGTATGATTTCTGAAATGTGACTGCACAAATTTTATTTGCTGAAACCCTCTAAACATGAGGGCAGTTGACTTAACTATACTTAAGTTAGAATGGGATAATCAGAAAATAGTGGCTAGAATGACTTGTTCCAAAATTTGTAAAAAAATAAAAATAAAATGAATTGGGTATTTACTATAATAATCGTAATTTTGATCCCAACTAATTATTTGATTATGGGCTTGAAAATAACTCAGAAAAAGAAAGGGGGTGCAGAAATTATGAAAAGGTTATCTGTGTTAGATTTTTTTTTAGAAAGGGGGATTACCCAGATAGAGGTGGGTATGGAAGGAATTAACATAATAACTACTCAATCAATTTGGGTATCTGGTATGTGGTTCTTGTTGCCGCACGATTTCGTTTAAGAAAAGGGATCTTTAAAGAAATTCAGAGCTGGCCATGTCTTTATATGTAGCCTGGGGATACCCATGACCTTGCTTGACCTTGTTGTAGAAAATTAAATATGCCTACTTGTCTGCTTAGAGCTTTGAAATGATTTATTTATAGGCTGCAAGTAATGGTCATGTTGCTTAAATGTGGAAATCTATGGGGATTGACAGGTTGGCATCATAGGCTAGTTTCTTGTCTAAAAATTGGACTATTTATTATTTATTATATGTGATGAGGTAATGGTGTAGCGGGATTCCAGAGTGCCTGGATGACACAGTTCTAAATAATATGAGAGTTCCCGTAACAATTGAGTAACCTGTTATGTCCACACAAATCTAGTACTAGATTTATAATTGTGTGGACTCCATTATTAAGGGCGTCATGTAAAATGGTGGAAATTGATTTATTTAAGGAAAAAGGTATTTACCTTAAAATATCGATTGCTAAATCACGTTAAGACTAACAGTTTCCTCCTGGCAGTCAAATTAAAAACATTTTGCTAATGTGGCATTATGAACATGATCCAGTATGTTTTGGGCTTCTCTAATACTTTCAGTGATGGATGGACTGAGTATTAGATTTTGATCACGTAACCTACAGGATTACATGAGCAAAATCCCAATACTCTTGAATTTTGTTCTTAACTGGAATTTTTTTTTGGCTTCCTCCTTGTTGGCTGATAAAAATCTATCTTGTATGGACAATATTGATTTGTGGATATGTTTTGATCTATTCTTGATATAGAACTTTCCTTTCTTGTTATTGTTAGAGGTTAGCTTACTGTTGTAGTGGGTAGTCTTAACATGCTCAGTTCTCGCGAACTGACTCGACGTAATATTTGTGCAGGTGGTTTACGCGAGTAGATAAAAGGGAAGAGTTGTAAAAGTTTCATCAGTTTAATTTATGAAGTTCCTTGTGAAAATGTCCAATGTGTTGTAAATTTTGTAATGGTGCTTGTAAAGGAGCTTAGAAGGCCTCTTGCCTTGGATTGTTCGGAAATTGTGAGATGAAGTGTTCTTGCCCCTTTGTAGTTAAGCTTGTAACTTATCCTTGTGAGAAATAATAATATTTAATCTTTGCATTGATATGATTATTCTAGTAGTAATATTAGTTATCAATCATGAAAATGTTGTAACATAGCTTGGCCCATTTGGTTACCTTCTTGTTCTTAACCAAAGTGAAATCCGATCTCTTGACTCCTTGGATTCATGTGCCATGTTGAATGGAAATGTTATAACCATGTTCGTGTTCTCGTTAAAAAAAAATGGTAATTTCTCCTTTCGGGTCTTAAAACTTTCTTGTGTTAATAACCCTCCATTGAATTGGCATCTATGTGAATTACATGTATATTTTAATGGGTTGCCAATCCTTCTTCTAAAGATAACCAACAATAAAATAAGACGAATACATAGATAGAGATAAAAATAAAGAAGATAATAATGATGTTGTTCTTGGTTGATAAAATTAAAAGTCTTTAATTGGAAAGAAAGTGCTACTCTACCGGTGTAAAAGAAATTACCCTTGCTAACCCTAAGTTACGAATTTTAAACATTTTGCCTTGGTTGTGAAATGATAAGTGTTCTATAAAAAGTAAAATCATTGTTGCCTTGCGGTTATAGTTATGTCTTAGTTAGTCGAGGAGTTTGAACAAGAACACCTTAAGTCTAATTCTTTCCTCTTGGGAACCCCTTGTGCATCCTTTAGTGAACTTAACTAAGATAATACTAATTGAAGCCCCTACCCTAATCCAGTCTAACTCTTAAGTTCCTTTGAATGTCTGGTTGATAACTAATTAGACCTTAATGAAATAAATTAATGCAGAGGTTATCTACCTGAGAACAAACAATTCCTTAAGTAATTGAAGGTGAAACTATCCTTGTAAAATAAAATTCTATAATTTATTAACCCTAGCTAAGCTAGCAAACATTACCCTTATACGGTGACTTCTTAAACGAGTTTAAGGGAAACCAATGGTTAGTTGTTAGAAAATAATAAGATTTAATAAGTAGGGGGAAACAATATAGAAACCACGAAATTTATCTCTCAGCCTTTTTGGAAAGTAAATAGTTCCTTTTGTAAAGCTCTTTCAATGAAGCCTAAGTAAAATCTTCAATATTTCTGGATAAAACCTCAAGCTCCAATTAAATCTTGGTAATAACTAACGATGTCTCAAGGATGAACTCAATTGACCTTCATCCTTTAACTTTGTCCAAGGTGCCTTGTAATTCTCTCTTAAGTTTGTTGAACACGAACCAATGTTGTCATAAGGGCATGGGCGAGTTCTAGTAACGTAAGTGTGAATAGACGGCCTTGTGGAATTAAATTACCATCTTTATTAAATAAATAAATAAGACAAATAATTGTCGAAAAGGAGAAGACTTTAAGTGAACTACTCTACAGTGTATAAGAAAATAACTCAGTTGGTAAGAGGAATTTGTACGAACCATATCTGGAATCTCTCTGAAAATATAAGTTAAGAGTTAAAGGGTGTTTTATCAAATAAATAACCTTCAATCATTTCTTACTATGGCTTGCCCTAGTTGTAAGAGTGTCGTGTGGTTGGACTTCTATGTTGTCCTGTCAAAAGAAAAGTGTATTATCCTTTTGGGTGTGAACGTTTCCGTGCTGACCTTGTAGCCATCCTCGTAACAAGTGGTTCCCATGGTTGTAACCTTGGTGATGACATGTCGTGTCGTGTTATGTGTCAAGAAAGTCAAAAAAAAATTATCCTGTGTTTTTCTATGTAGTCTTGTGTGTCTCTTTTAGAGGGCGTTACACTTGGTATCAGAGCGTAGGTTCATGCTCTCGAACCTATGGGCCGGATTGGAGTTATGATAGTGTTACATGGAGATGATGGTATTGCTTGATGGTGGTTTATATTGGAAGAGTAATGTGGTATAAGCGTGATGTGATTGATGTCGTAATTGTGATATTGTGAACGCACATAATGTGTATTCCACTTAGTGCATATTTGTTATCATGTTGATGTGCTGGGGATGGGAGTGTTCTCTCTCCTTCTTGTGGATTCTATGAAGAGTTCACGTGTGAATTACTGCTTGTGATGTGTGAAAAGAATTCTAATGTGGATGACAGGGGGTTAGAGCATTGTGACATATTGTGATATGTGGGTGTGTCGATATGTTGTATGACTGGATTGATGCAAAGTGAATTGAGTTGTATTATGATGTTTTACCATGTTTTGAAGAAATGTGTGTATCACCTTGTATGTAGCAAAGGAATGTTATGATTGTGATGTTATTATATTCATCGTATGTATGATTTGCGTAAATATGCAATGCTTCATGTTGTGATTTAGGGTCATAAGGTGAGTGTATGAACCCTATCGTATGGTGATTGCACTTTGGGTGCAGAATGTGGTAAAGTGATGTGTACGCCCGGTGAATGTATGATTGTGATCTACCCTGTATACATACCATACGTGAAACGTTATGGTAGCTATGTGTGCACCAACCATTGTGTGAGTAATGTAGTTATATGTATGTTGTGAACCTTACACTAACCGACCTTGAGGGAAATCGGTAAACTGTGTATGTTTGGAGTGAGAAAATGTTTACCGTTGGCCAATCACTCGAGCCAAGTATGAGATAGGAAGTGAAGCCTTACATAGGCTGAAAACCCACTTTTGTTCGTTTGGTATGTGTGGCACTTGCCCAATGGGTGTCATGCATATTGTGTTTCGCGGACACCTTGGGCTCAATAGATGGTGACTTGTACTTTCTTTCTCTCTCCTGATATGGTTGTCATATAGATTCAACCTATGTGATTTTGACTATGTTGAGCCTTGTTGAAGTCGTGGCGAGATGATTTTGATTGAGATGATGACAGTTGTATTATTGATATGTATTTTACGAGCTGAGGCTCAATGCTCCGAGTGCTAGCAACTCGTTGAGTACCCCTTTGGTGGCCAGATAAGGCCACACAGTTATCGTAATGTGACATTATTATAAGCGTATTTTATTTGTAAATTGAGCTTTTTACTTTATTTTGCAAGGACCAGCAGTTTTCTTGATTGACATGCTTACATTTTGGGCATTTCCTTGGTTTGTGGTACTAAAACTCAGATTTTTGCACTAACTATGGCCATTTGGTCAGTTGTTTTGCTTGGTTTTGAATCTTCTTCTAAATTTTAAGATTGTACTGCCTTGCCCAAGGCTTGTACTTTGTCACTTGGCATTTTGGATCGGATTATTATGCTGGTTCTATTGTCGTGATGTGTGGAATAGGGTCATGGGAGCACCATGGAATGGTTGGACCTATGGACCCGCTTCGTTGTATGGGGGTACGCCCCAAGGAGTTACAAACAACTAGCGGGTTATTGAACCACGCGTTATTATGTCACTTGGGCCATGGGGACAACCGGCCTCCTTGTGGGAGAGGGGGGGGGGCATAAGGGAATGCCAATGGCATCAATTTTACTGTGAAAGAAAATTGAGGGAAGGTATAAGGGCTTGAGGGGAGGTATAAGGGTTTAAGGGAGACATAAGGGATTGAGGGAGGCATAAGAGATTTGCATGTATGTGTGACTAATACACAGAGAGATGTACACTCACTCACACGCACATGCACACACACGCACACGCACACGCACATGCTAAAGCAAGCACATGCACAAGCACACGCAGACGCACTCGCACACACACGCACACGCACCTGCACACGAGCATCCACACACGTAGGCAAAAACACATGCACACACAAATCATACGCACCAGCACACGAAAACGCACATGCGCACGCACACGTAAACGCACATGCGCACACACACACATGCACACGCACACGCACACACACACGCACATGCACGGACACGCACACACACACATGCGCGCGCACGCACTCGCACGCACACGCACATATGCGCACGTAGACGCAGACGCACATGCACATGCACATGCACACGCGCATGCATAGACACACACGCACACACGCACACGCACACTCACACGCACACGCACACGCATACGCACACGCACGCACACGCGCACACACACACACACAAACACCCACATGCGCGCGCACACACACACACATGTACACGCACACGCACACATAAAAGCACATGCACACGCACACACACATGCACACACACACACACGCACACGCACATTCAAACACACACCCATACACACATGCACACACACACACACATACACACACGCATACGCACACGCTCACTCACACGCGCATGCACACACACGTACACGCACATGGACACGCATGTGCACACACACACATGCACACGCACATGCAGACAAGCACGAGCAGGAGCAACCACACGCACACGCATTCGCACACACAAATGCACATGCACACGCACACACACACGCACTTGCACTTGCACACACACATGCACACACATGCACACGCACACACACATCCACACACACACGCGCGCGCGCATGCACACACACACACACACACACGCATACGCACACGCTCACTCACACGTGCATGCATGCACATGCACATGAACACACACGCACGCACGCAGACATGCACACCGATGCACACGCACACGCATACGCACATGCACTCTCACGAACATGCGCACATGCGCCCGCATACGGACACGCACACGCACACACAAATGCAAAAGCACACACACAGACACGCACATGCACATGCACACTCACACGCACATGCAAACACACACACGCACACGCACAAGCACACGAACACCCACACGCACACACGCACACGCACATGCACACGAACACCCACATGCACACACACACACACATGCACATGCACACGCAAGCACATGCGCATGCACACGCACACGCACACGCACATGCCCACACATATGCACACGCACGCACACATGCACATGCACACTCACACGCACATTCACATGCAAACGCACACGTACTCGCACACACACTCGCACACGCACACGCACACACACCCGCACACAGACACACATCCTCACTCACACGCACATGCACACACACATGCACACGCACATGCAATCACACACACAAGCACACGCATACACACACACATGGACACTCACAAGCACACACACACACGCACACGCATAGCCACATGCACATGCACAGACACACACACACACACACACGCAAAACCACATGCACATGAACATGCACACGCACACGCACACGCACACGCAAACGCAAACGCACACGCACAATCACACACACATGCACATGCACTCGCACGCACACGCACACGCACACATGCACATACACAAGCACACGAACACCCGCACGCCCACACACAGACGCACATGGACTCGCATACACGCACACACACATGTACGCACACGCACACACACAAGCATATGCACACACACACACACGGACAGGCAGATGCACACGCACAAGCACACGCACATGCACTCGCACACACATGCACATGCACATGCGTACGCACACACAAACGCACATGCCCACGTACATGCACACGCACACGCACATGCACATTCACATGAAAATGCACACGCACTCCCACACACACCCGTGCACGCACGCGCACACCCACACGCACACACACACCCACACGCAGATGCGCATGCTCACTCACACGCGCATGCACACACACATGCACACGCACTCGCACGCATACACACTCGCACGCACACGCATATGCACAATTACAGCACACACACACGCACACGCAGATGCACAC
>CM034147.1:473122412-473132412 GCA_019776745.2 Taxus chinensis | reverse complement strand
CTCATGAAGGCCCCGCCTTCACGAAGACACCATATTGTAGCTGACCTATGTCAATGTCCTATAGAATCCTCTCATCGAGGGTACACATCTAGCTCAATTGTGATTTGATTATAATCTTAGTATTTAAGATCAACTTTCAGTAGCCATGTTGATCCTTTATCCTTGTTCTTGTTTCAGTTGTATGTAGCTACGAGAGACTTAATCCATCTTCTAGCTTAATACGCATTTCCTCCTTCATACCAAAGGGTTGCCTATTCACTTCTTGGTTCCTTTCTTAATCTTTGGACTAAGCAGTCCATTCTCGATAACTTAATAAGTTTAACCTATTAAACTTAACCAAGTTTTTCACAACTGTAAACAAATTCAGAATTCCATCTTATTAGACGTCATTTAAATGAGGTCTAATTCTAAATGAATTTATTCATTTATCCTCCTTAACCTTACTTAGTTAAGGTATGTTAACAATAGATATGATTTCCCATATCTTTATTTTCTGAATTTAAACATTCAAGGCTATTAACGGAGTCCGAATACAAGGTTCGGCTGCCCCTAAGTTATTTGATATCCCTTAGCTTTCGAACTAATCCTGAATACCTTCCAATTAGGATTTCGTGTTTATCTAAATCTTTTTAATGTCAATTCAAAATTCATCTTAACCCAAGTATGAACTAATTGCACATTTCAACGTAAAAGTTGCATTCAGGTAAAGAATAGATGTTATTTCCTTTTAAATTCATCCATTAACATTTGAATAATTCCAAGTCAAGGAATAATGTTATATTCTCAAACTTATTCAACAATATCAAACTGATACAGTTATTGAAAATATCACACTTTTACTTGTATTCATCCATCAGATTTACAATCTGTACATTTGCCAGTCCAAACGACTGGACTTTGTTTATATCAAACAACATTACAACTCATAAAGATAGAAGAATGTAACTTCTTCCTTTCTCATTTCCTCGTGGAGGAATAATAGCTATCAATACTATCCATTTTCAGTTAATTAAAGAAGTATCGGAAAACAACCATGTCTTCATTTATACTCAAGTTTCATCTACAAAATTACTTGCACGGGTCAGTTCATTGAACTGAGCATATTAAGCACTTGTCTTTAAAATGTGGTGCTTTTAATTAACTGTCTCAATAAAATAACCCTGCTTTTATGAAACGTTAATATGAACATCATTCAAGAATTAAATACCAAAAAGGATGAACAGCATATCAACTCAATCATCCAATAACCCTCCTAATCAGACAAAGGATTACTACCCTCTTTCCCAATAATTATTACAAGAAGTAATTTCCTTCAACAGTTCCAGATTACAAACATCTGTAAGAACTAAAAACACAACTATGTAACTGCTGTTCTAACAAAAATGCTATCAATTCCATTCTCTTACAATAGTTGTGAATTCAAAAGATAGATCTTAACTAAAATCTAAACCAAATTAGTGTCCCTTCCTTCATACAACTCATCTTATTTCAAGCAATCAAACGTTGATGAGAACAAGCAAACAGTAATTAAATACAAATGCTTAACCCACCAGTACGAAATTCATTCCATAACAATTATAGATTTCCAACTGTATGAGAGAAAAATGATCATTAATTCAAATTATCCATTCACACTCTCTTTCTTTTCCTCATAGCTGTACTAGAAGTTTTTAATCCAAACATGATATCAATCAATGATAACAGTCCAAAGAGAAATAAATGAAAATCAATAATCGAATATAAGGGAGCAAGATCATATCACCTCTTCTTACTGTCTATCCAAATACCTCTTATTTAGAGCAGACATACTCCAATAGTATAATTCATTCAGAGTAGTATATTCAGTAATTGAAAAATACTATTACCTTTCTAAAAGTTGACCAGAGTTCATTGCAACTGGTCAATAAACATTAGTACCAAAAGAACCTCTAAACACAATCATTTCCTTTTAAATATTTCACTCTACAGACATTCACGTCAATATATAACATGTAAGAGTGTACAACAACAACATATCACGCTTTCATTGTAATAGTGAGAGAATTCACTTTCTAATAACAAAGGAGAAATCTTTTCATATTTCGATTCAATGAAAACAATGAAAGGTTTTCAATCCGTAAATTATATATACATATATATATATATATATATCCTTGATTTCAACAAGACACAGAGTATGAATTATATGCTCACCTAGTCTATTCTATAGACTGACTTTTCTGTTCCCATTCAGATCAGAACTTCTTTCCAAACAGTCATATATGAATACCAAGAACAAGCAGGCAGAACACCATATCTGTTTAGAACAACGAGGTAAGATGCTACTATGACCTTACTATCCCAAGGAGGTTTCATACCACACACACTATAATATGACAAGAGGAACAGTTAAACATGAGTCTTGTCAAGCATTTTTACAGCTTTCCTTAACCATTATCACACACAAATCAAAACAACAATTCACACATTGCTATTAACTACAGCAAGTTTCGACCCATAATACACAATGAAATCCTATTATCATTATTTTCAGGATTCATAACAGCAAAAGAGATAACTCGTTTCATTAACTATTTTATGTAAGAAAACACTCATCATTCCTTTTAAAACGCAACAAGTATGCCCAAGTTGTGTTCGTTTTATAATGACAGCTCAAACCAGAAGGTCCTACCGAATCCTTTTATTCTTCCACTTTTACAAGAGAGCACATAACTCATAAAATAATACACGCATAGCTAATACATTTAAAAAATCAACTCATATTGAGTAAAGAAAACGATTACCCCAACATTTTCAAACAACTCACACATCAAGAACAGAATTATTTCATTTACCCATTTTTTAAAAAAAATTTTTACCCAAGTCATGTTCAGCAAGGGAAAAAATGACTCAACCTAGAAATTACTTCATTCAAAATCAACAACATCATTTAACTAAAACACCCCATCATAAAAGCAGGGTTGTTTTAATGAGACATTTAAACAAAAGAAAACGGTTTAAGGAGAAGGGCTTAACATGCCTGAAATTTTTCTTGTGGCTTGAAGAAAACTGCATCCACAAGAGCTATTTCTCTCCATGGCGTCCACAACAGGGCTTTCCCAACAGTCCACTAACTTTGTCAAGCTCAAAAATAGCCATGGCTATTCCAACAACAACAACAATACCAAAAATAACAGCAGGTTCGAAAAAACCATGGAAAAAAAATGCAGAGCAACTAAAAACCCCGATTGCACACAATGACAAACAAATTTTTCCTCTATCCTCTTTCCAAGGCGAGCTGGTCTCTAATACCAAGGTCATTGAATGCATTGAATGCAGTGATTTTTCCTCATTCCTCACGCACTCCACTGCCGACTTAGGTTGGAAAGTTTTCCTTTTTCAAATTTTGCATGTAATTCCTTTTTTAGCCACTTAGCTCGTTGGAATGCCTCCAACTTTTTTCTTGTTCCTCCGCCAAAACTTGGCGCTGAAACTTGTAAGGACATTATTTATTGTCCTAATAAATTTCTTACCTGCCCCCTCCCTTATCCTTTCCATCCACATGGGTTTATGCGTCCCCTTCCTTAGGTTAGGATTAGTCTAGTATTTTAATAGTCCATATCTAGGTCATTCACCTAGTTCATAAGTTAATGGAATTTATACCTATTTTTCTCCCTTATGAAATCTAAAATCCATATAGGATAGTAGTTAGGGTATAAAATAAAATTTAGGGGTAGGTTAGGGTTTAATCCCCTAATATCTAATTAACTAGTTTCCATATCAAGTCTCATTAATAATCACAAAAGCAATAATAACTTCTGTCCCAAGTATCAAGTTACAGCAAACAAGGGTCCAGATCAGCAACACATTCCTCTAAGATCAAAAGATGTGTCTTAACATATTTATCTTCATTTCTGCAGTTACAACATCATGAAAGGTAATTACCATGATAACTTACAAAAATCAAGGTGTTACATTCCTCCCTTCTTAAAGAATCATCGTCCCGAACAAAATTCAGTTATTGTCCTTCCATTCATAAGTTCATACCAAAAACAGATTCACTCTTTAAAACAGTGTTTTAAGATAACTGTAAAATAGACCAATAATTGTCTAAATTTGGTAGAATTATCAGTTTTTCGAATTTCAATTTCAATCAAACAAGTATGGAAAAGCAGATCTTATTTCTTTGAGATTTTCCCAAGTTGCACTTTTTTCGCTAAACTGGTCCCATTAAACCTTACATTGATTCACTTCGCGATTTCTTAAGCACAACTGGCGAGTTCCCAGCACTTGAATGGGCTTAATCATGATTATTCCTGGGTCTTGGACCTGTAAGGAATTCCAATTCAGCACATGTGATAAATCTGTTACGTATTTCTTAAGCAAAGAAATATGAAAAACATCATGCATTTGTGATAAAGCAGGAGGTAATGCTAGACCATAAGCTATAGGGTTGATTATTTCAACAATTTCAAAAGGTCCCACGTAACGTGGCGACAACTTGGTAGCCTTGCCAAAAGTTATTGAGCTCTTTTTCGGCTTAACCCGAAGAAAGACCTTCTCACTAAGTTTATAATTCCTATCAACCCGCTTTAAGTTTGCATAACTCTTTTGCCTATTGGCAGCCTCCTTTAGATGTTCCCAAATCATTTTGATTTGTTGTTCCATTTCCGTGAGGATTTCTGGCTCAATTACCTCTCTGTCCTCTACGCTGTCCCAGTTAACAGGGGTTCTACATTTTCTTCCATACAATGCTTCAAAGGGCGTCATTTTTAAAGAGGCGTGGTATGTATTATTATAGGCAAATTCAACCAGCGGAAGGTATTCCTCCCATTTATACTTCTGGTCCATGTAATACATCCTTAACATGTCCTCTAAACCTTGATTGACTCTCTCGGTATGTCCATCCGTCTCCGGATGATATGCAGAGCTGAAGTTTAATTTAGTTCCCAAGGCCGCATTAAGCGTTTGCCAAAACCTTGATGTCATCCTCAGATCTCTGTCTGATATGATCAATTCGGGTATTCCATGCAATCTGAAAATTTCATGTACAAATCTTCTTGCTAATACTGGTGCATCGTCTTTGAAATTACCAGCAATGAAGTGTGCCACTTTGGTTAATTTGTCGATGAAAACCAGGATGATATCATGCTTGTTCCTTGACATAGGCAATCCTTGAATGAAATCCATCGTTATCACTTGCCATTTGTACTATGGAACGTTGTGGAGATACAATAATCCAGGGGGATGCATATGTTCCACCTTAACACGCTGACATTCCAAGCAGTGTGTTACAAATTACACCACATCCTTTTTCATTCCCTTCCAAAAGTATTGCTTCTTAAGATCAGCAAGCATTTTCGTAATGCCAGGGTGTCCAGAAAAAGGTGAATTATGAAATTTAGTTAACAATTTCCTTCTTAAATCATTTGCCAAGGGTATATAGACCCTGTTTTCGAATCTCAGAATTCCTTCGCTATCAAATCAAAATCCTTTATACTTCACATCCTCTGGATCTGCAGCAAGTGTTGTTTTAACTTGCTGGAAATAAGGATCTGATTCCAAGGCATCTTTCACCTCATCCTTAAACTGAGTTCTTAACATTATAAGAGTAGAGATGTGCTTCCTTCGACTCAGAGCATCTGCCACTCTATTTTCCTTGCCTTTGATGTAGCTTATATCAAAATCATACTGAGACAGGAATTATAACCATCTTCATTGTCTTGCATTCAAATTTGGCTAAGTAAAAATATACTTCAACCCCAGATGGTCAGTTTTTAACTCAAAAGGTTTGCCTAAAAGGTAATGCCTCCACATTTGAAGTGCATGTACAATGACAGCAAGCTCAAGGTCGTGTGGAGCATAATTCTGTTCTTGTAACTTAAGCTTTCTACTTTCATAAACTATAACATGGTCATTCTGTAACAGAATACCTCTAAGGCCTTCTCCCGATGCATCCGTTACAACCATAAAATTTCCATTTGGATCTGGTATAGTTAAAACAGGTGTTGTAGTTAACTGTTTCTTTAAATTTTTAAAGGCAGATTCACATTTATCAGTCTAGACAAATTTCTTATCCTTCTTTTGCAGTGAAGTGATTGGGGCAGCAATTTTTGAAAAATCCTTAACAAACTTTCTATAATATCTTGCCAAGCCCATGAAGCTTCTTACTTCATGCACGTTCTTAGGTGCAAGCCACTCGGTTATAGCTGCAATCTTTGAAGGGTCTACAACTATTTCGTTCTTGCTTATAACATGTCCCAAATAATGCACCTCTCCATCATAAAAGGAACATTTAGACAATTTACCATACAACTTCCTCTTTCTTAAAACTTCCAGCACTACCCTTAAATGTTCTTAGTGCTCTTCGACATTTTTAGAGTATATAAGAATATCGTCTAAGAATACAAGCACAAACTTGTCTAGGTATTCTTGAAAAATATTGTTCATTAGATTCATGAAGGTGGCAGGTGCATTTGTCAACCCAAAAGGTAACAACGTGAATTCATAATGCCCATACCTTGTTCTAAAAGTTGTTTTATGAATATCTTCTTCCTTTATTCTCAGTTGATGATACCCAGATCAAAGATCTATTTTTGAATAGACTAATGCTCCACGCATCTGGTCGAACAGATCATCAATCCTAGGAAGTGGGTATCGATTCTTAATTGTTGCCTTGTTTAACATTCTATAATCAATGCACAGTCTCAATGTGCCATCCTTTTTCTTTACAAAAATTACCGGCGCTCCCCATGGTGAGACGCTAGGTCTTATCAGCCCCTTAGTCAAAAGTTCCTGTAATTGAGTCTTTAGCTCTACCAACTCGAGGGTGGTCATTCTATAAGGTGCCTTAGATATGGGTTTAGTTCCTGGCTTGATTTCTATTGCAAAGTCAAACTCTCGTTTGGGTGGAAGACCTGGTAATTCCTCCAGAAATACATCACTGAAATCCCTTAATAATGGATATCTTTCCATGAAATCATTATCCTCCTCAGCATTTTCTGTCATTTTTACTGCATACAAGGTGCAACCTCTATTTTTAGCCCTTTTTAGTTACATAGATGTTATTTTCCTAACTACAACTTCACGCTTTACACTTTGAATGACTGCTGCTTTCTGCAGGTCGTCAAAACAACAAATTTGTTTTTCATAACAGTCGACCTTTGCCTTATGTTATGCCAACCAGTTAAATCCAATAATGATATCATATGATCCTAAAGGAGTGACATACAGGTCAACTTTGGTGGAGAAACTGGGCAAGTCAAGAATTGCCCCAAAAAGGCACATTTCGACTATATGGACAACATTATTCCCATAATGCACTGTCCATGTCTTATCCATTCGTTCAGCCTTTCTTTTTAATTTGATTGCAAGTTTAGCAGAAATAAAGCATTCAGTGGCTCCAGTATCAAAAAGTATGACTACAGGTGTACCGACTAACTTACTCGGAACTTCTATAGGCGTAACTTGCTTTTCAGCTTGTCTGTTAGCCACCGTAGCGTGTATCCTATGCTGCTGATCGCGATCATCCTTTTTCAGAGGACAGTGACTCACATAATGGTCCTTTCCACAGTTGAAGCATCCTTCAACTGGCCCTTTCCCAGGCTCAAATTTGTTACCAGCTTTGAAGTTATCATTCTAGCTTCCATAGGACTTTTGTCCATTGCCACTAACTTTTACGAAGCTACTCCGCACACTATTTACAGGTTTGTTCATTACAGATTTCTTGTTGTTATCTACAACAATTTTTTTTTCACACCAAACCTTTTCCAAGGCCCCTTTTTGGGTGCGAGAGATGAAGAAGAATTTAGAATCTTCTTCCTTATCTCTTCCCTATGAGCAGAAATTGCTCTTAATTTCTGTTCCTGTCTTATTGCCTTTTCAACAACTCCTTCCATGGTGATTGGACCGTGGACATCCACTTCGCCACCAATAATGGGATTTAGTCCCATTATGAACTTTCATATTCTAAACTTCTCGTTAGCTTGGTACTGCAGCATGTACTTAAGGAGTTTAGTAAACCCTTCCTAGTATTTTGTCACCGTCAACCTTCCTTGCGACCAGTTCTGAAATTCAGTCATTTTCCTATCAAAATAGAGTTGAGGCAGCCACCGTTGCCTAAAGTAACCCTTAAATTGATCCCAAGTTATGTCTGATTCGACAATATTCAACTCAACCTTACAATTGTCCCACCATGATGATGCTTCATGAGAAAGCTGATATGCTCCCCATATCACTTTGGTCTCCTCGGAAAAGTTTCTTATTGCAAAGTACTTCTCCATTTCACTGAGCCAATTCTCAGCTCCGTCCCCAAGGGTTGTTCCATCAATCTTTAGAGGACTTATTCTCTTTATGTCATTTGTAAGTTCAGCTACTAATCTTGCCCATTTAGTTCCAGGATGATTAGGAGCATTCACATTACTATTATCAACAACCGGATTCCCTCCATGGGTGTTGTCCATAGGAGGTGGTTGATCATTTATATCAACTTCTTCTTCCTCCTCTTCATTTCCCATTGACTGCTGTTCCAAAATAGTCAAACGATCTCTTATGTCTAGTAGGGTAGCAAGGATTTCATCCAGCTTTTGAGCAGTAGCTACTTCTCCACCCGGTAACGGGTTGTTCGCAACATTTCTTCTTGTTCTGACCATTTTCTGTTCAATAAGAAAATGTAAACCTTATTAAATTGTGGACTCATTAGGTCCAAGAGCTGCAACCTTCAGTTCTGATACCAAGATGTAACATCCCCATTTTAAGATACTAGAACAAGGGATTTTTTTTTAATTTTTATACAACGTTCCCTGTTATGAATTATATAATTCAAACACACGTTCAAGTTTTAATAATTGCTCTCTGTCCAATTAATGCAATTTGGATCACACAATTTCCTTTTAAAAACTAATGTTCTTTGTTCACATATTTGCAATATGGAACACACATTCAGTGCCATTCAATCATATAACAGATACCATATGCTGCTGTAAATGACTCGAAGAACTACCGAACTCCCACTTTATGGCTCAAAGTTTCAGCGATCTCTCATTTCATGACTCGGCGACTTACCGATCCTTCATGTTAATTCATGAATAGTATAATGAATATACATGGTTCTTTTACTGTTTCCGGTTATCAAAATGATCCATTTAAGAAGCCTATCTGAATATCTGTTACTGATATTCATCTGACATCCTGCATCTTAAACTAGGTGATTAGGACAACGCAACCAGCACTTGCGATACTTTGGCCAAAGATTTTCACATGCTTTACATGATCATATTCTTAGATGTGATACACACCAATAGAATACGTCCTTCACCTCACGTCATCTGTTATCTAGAATGGTCTTTCCTGGTCTCTACCAGTCCTTCCATTTAAGGTCAAACTCTAACCTCAACTAGCAATATGAACGAGTATAGGAAGTTACTCATGGTAACTAAAGATACACAGACATACGGTGTCATTCCTAGATGACTCCGTGTGTCTAGTTACCTTTATTCCTCCGGAGTCACTCCGTATACGTGATCACATTTCTATCCCCAGCCAAGAAATTATTATCCAGCTTATGTAAACTTGATGATTTAATTCGGAAGGGCATTATAATATGTCAGCTATAACATTGTGTCGTCATGAAGGCCCCGCCTTCATGAAGACACTATATTGTAGCTGGCGTATGTCAATGTCCTACGAAATCCTCTCATCGAGGGTACACATCCAGCTCAATTGTGATTTGATTATAATCTTAGTATTTAAGATCAACTTTCAACAGCCATGCTGATCCTTTATCCTTGTTCTTGTTTCAGTTGTATGTAGCTAAGAGAGACTTAATCCATCTTCTAGCTTAATATGCATTTCCTCCTTCATACCGAAGGATTTCCTATTCACTTCTTGGTTCCTTTCTTAATCTTTGGACTAAGCAGTCCATTATCGATAACTTAATAAGTTTAACCTATCAAACTTAACCAAGTTTTCCACAATTGTAAACAAATTCAGAATTACATCCTATTAGACGTCATTTAAATGA
>CM034147.1:473077412-473117412 GCA_019776745.2 Taxus chinensis | reverse complement strand
ACACGCACACACACATGCACGTAGACACACACACACACATGCACGTAGACGCACAAGCACACACACACACACATGCACACACACATGCACTCGCATACACACGCACACATGTGGACACATACGCACATGCACAAGCACACGCACATGCACATGCACACATACACACATGCGTAGACACACACGCACACACACACGCACATGCACTTGCATGTGCACACACACACACATGCACACAAACAAGCACACAAATGTTAGGAAATAAGAGATAAAATATGTGGAATAATCTCTTACAGAATCGCAACAGTAGAAACTAATATGCAGAAAATATTACAGATCTCAAATAAAAGTGCAGAATAAATAACACAACACAGAGAGACAATATTTAACGTGGTTCACCCAATTTGGGCTACGTCCACGAAGAATCACTTTCTCAGATTTTATTACAAGCCTTCACTCTCTCAATACAATACCCAGATCCGTTTGGAGCTATGCTCAACAAACTCTACAAAATTCAAACCCGAATTCAAAACACATCTGTAATACATTTGCTTGTACATCTATCATATACATAAGACCATATAAATAGAAAACTACTTAAGCAGTTTTACAAAACCGTGGGTATCAAAACCATGGGGAAAAAAAAAACTGTCCCATAAACCTATGGGTAACCGAAGAGGTGGTTTTACAAAACAATGGGTACCGAAAAAACATGGTCCCAAAAACAGCCCATAACGGTTACCCATTACCCATGGGTTAATAAACCACCCATGAAAATTTGCTTCGGGGGCTTTGCCCCTAAACCCCCTTGACCCGCTCAATGTAACACATAGAAGGTGTACTACACTCTAACATGAAAATAGGCTCCACAAACATAAAAACAAACACGTGCATGCACATGCACATGCACACACACATGCACAAGCACACAAACACGTGCACGCACACGCACACACATGCACACGCACACATGCACACACACACACACATGCTCTCACACATGCACATGCACATGCACAAGCACACACACGTACACACACACGCACACACACATATGCACATGCACTCACACTCGCACATACACATGCACATGCACACACACACACACACCCACATGCACACGCGCGCGCACACACACACACACACACACACAAACACACCCAGATGCCCACGCTCACTCGCATGCGCATACACACACACATACACACGTACATGCACATGCACATGCACATGCAAGCAAATGCACAACCACATGCACACGTGCTCACATGCACATGTAGGCAAAAACACATGCTTATGTAAGCATACGTATAAGCACACGAACACGCACACACGCACACACACACACACATGCGCACGCACACTCACACACATGAAAATGAACACGCACATGCACATCCACACGCACACTGTAATGCTCACTTCAACTACCACTTGAGACCAAGAAATAAACTAGGAAAAAAATTATGGAATAATAATTTTTTTTATAAGAAGGGTCTACAAACAAGTAGCAAGATTCTAGTTTTACACTAAATAGGTTCCGGAATAGATTCTGATTAACCAAACACAAGATTTCCTTTTTTTAATCTTATAACAAGTTTATAAGGTTCCAATTTGGAGGTTACAAGTTTTACTAAGGATCAGGGAGAAATTTATCCCAAGGCTTGCTCTCTAATAAGCCCTAAACTTCAACTGGATTTTTTACATACTTAGAGTTATCAAAACTTTCCTAAACTAGGCTCTGTTGTTTCAAATCAGCAGCACCCCCTGGATGTTGATCATATTTCTAGTTTGATCATACTAGCATCCAGTGTGATTGCACAACATTGAATCCTCTTCCCAAGTGTGGGACTTGCAAAAATGGAAGAGAAATCTCCAGATTAGAGGCTGGTTCCTCAACTCCTCTGATAAACTATTTTACTTGCACAATTGTAGAGGTTTAAACTCCTAAATCTACTCTAAATTCCAAAGGGACAAGGATAGAAAATGCAAAAAGAAAGAACTAAAACTAATGCTAATAGGTGATGCACCAAAGGAGTGGTGAGCATTTTTTACTTCTGCAAATTGACACAGTTCATAAAATGTAACAAAAACAACATGCATAAATTGATAGCTATAATGAAGTGTTAGAAATTAGGCAAACAACACCAGTAGAGGATAAAAACTAATCACAAGGCCTGTATTGTTATTTTAACATTAAAATCACTTGCATTCAAACACCTGAAAGGAAAAAATATAGTTGCAGTTTCTAGAAAAGGTATGTTATTCCACTAAATCACTTCCAAGGTGAAAAAGGGAGCTTTCCATACACAAAAAATGTTCAACCTTTGAAAAATGAGCCAAATCTGGCTTTTACAGTGCAAGGGACGAGCCCAGGAGAGAGAAACATGGGAAAACGTGCAAGGGGTTCAACCATTGACCAAAATGCCATCAAAACAACATGGGTGACCTGATAGACCCATTCCCTGACATTTTTAACCATGCTGGGAGAGAATGTGAGCCATTCTTCATTAAAATCGGTGGTTGAAACATCATTTCTGTTCATGACTACGTGGCAGAAGTAATTTTTGATTTTATCTCTCCAAACTTTACCAAAATTCAAAATTTACACCATAATCTTGTATATAATTTCACTAGATTTCCATTGATATAAAGAACGTGAAAAATTGAGCTCTGGATCGAAAGATATGGCCATTTGAAGTTTTAGGGAAAAACAGGGCCAAATCGGGTTGGCGGGCAAAAATTCAAATTTTTGTACCTTTTTGGTCATTTGGAAAATTTTCCAAAATTTCCCCACACTCCACCACTCTAGGTGCCATATGGCGGCATCTCATTGGCCACGGGCCTTTCAGGGGAAATTTTTTCCAAAAAACTCCGCCGAGCCATAACTTCAAAAATACATGGAGTTAGGAGGAAAACTTTACCTTTCTGGAAAGTTGAGAAATAGCTCTATCCAATGGTGTCATTTCCAGAAGGTTTTGAGTGCCTAAAAGTAAAATTTTGTGACTGAGGCATAAGAGAGGGAAGAATGAGAGGAGTTAGCCACAAAATGAGCAGGGGGCACATTTTGGATAACAGGCTCATTGGATAGGAAATTTCCTCACCTTTCCAACAATATAAAGAAGTCCTCCTAACTCCTTGTAAAACTCAAGTTATGGCCGGGCGGAGTTTTAGGGGAAATTTTTCCCATAGAAGTCCACGAGGTTAGGGAGAAAATGCCTTCGCGCCCCCACCGATGCCCCAAATGCCACGTGTCATCACGTGATTGGTCCGGGCCGGCGGGTCATGGGGGAAAAACATGAAATTTTTCCCAAAACCAAGTTTTCAATTTTCCAAAGGAAAATTTTCCTTCGTGCCTCCACGCTTACCCAAATGGCCACATGGTGCTTTTTGATTTGCTGTGGGCTGGCAGAGAGAATTTTGATTTTTTTCCCAAGTGGTAAAAAGGTTAAAAGAATTATGTGGACCCGTGCACCCATGGGGACATGTGTTAACACCCTATTAGCTACGAGGATGCGGGTCAGTGGAGGAAAAAGTGAATTTTTTCCAAAAGTGCAAAAAGTTAAGTTTTTTGTTTTGATCCGTGCACCCCCCTACCACATGTTAGCATGTGATTGGTTGGGGGCCGCAGGGTTGCAAGGAAAATTTTCAAAATTTTAAGTTTAAATAAGGGTCCGCCCCTCCAAGGTGCCACGTGGCGACTTTTGATAGGATGAGAGGGTGGTAGGGCCGCGGAACTTTTTGAGTAATTTTTCTAAAGTTCAAAATTTAAATTTTCCTAAGGTCGAATTATTTCATTTTTGGTTTGGGATGGCCATTTTGAAGTAAAACTTCAAATGGCCATAACTTTTGATAGGAAGCTCCATTTTAGGAAAACGGGGACTTTCCGGAAAGCTCTCGGAGTCCTCTTTGCACAAAAATCATCAAATTTGGAATTTGGTGAAGTTTAAAGGGTAAATTTTAAGAAATCAATCTATAGGATTTCACATTTAAAACTGACAATTTTTTTTCCTACTTGTAAGATTTGTTCAATTTTAATATTTCTTCTTTTCAACATGTAAATTGAACGTGGAGGAATGATATTGAGTATATTTTAGATTTTTTTTAAATTTTAATTTATGGATTGAGTTGCAAATGATATATTTTACCTCCTTTGATGAGAAAGTGGTCCAACAAATTCAAAAATTGATTTTGTGGAGTTCTTAAATGTTTTTCTCTAGTGTTGAGGTCAAATTGATTTCCTTATAACTTATTGCATCTAAATTACATTGTTTCAATACTTAATTTAAGTTACAGATCTGAACTGCACATTTATTAGATAAAAATTTAATTGCTAGATTTATAAAAGAAAAGGAACATAGTTCATTTATTAACAACTGTAATGATTTATTTGCCACTCCAAAACACGGTAAACTTATCAAATCTTGTCTAAACAATTAGTTTATCCATCTTCTCATTCAGACAATAAGGAAACATTTTGTATTTCAAATTTTAATAATTACAAGGAATAGAATGTTGTATTTCTCTCCCATATGCATTTCCCTTTCACACAGAGATAACATTTCAAAACAGTAACTCCAATTTAATACAACATTACAATTAAATCTAAATCCAACACTATAATTGAGGAAGGAATATATATTTCTTTCATTTATTTCCAACATTACATCAACAAATTATTTCTTTCTTTAAATTTCAAGTTACAATGCACAATACATATTTCTTTCTTTCACATTCTTCTCAAAACACAATATGGAATAATAATTCTTTACAATTCACTTATCACTTTCAACCTTTTAATTTCAATACAAGATGTCTTCTCGTTACAATTAAAAATAAAAATCATCCACTTCAAAGTGGGAAGGTTACAATGAACTTGCTCAAAAGGGAATGACTGTCAAACTGATTTATCCAAGCTCCAAACAACAACAGGCTGATTTCTTCATCTTTTATTTTTTAATCACAACAAGGAAGGGGGAAAGACAATGCTCTCCACCCAACCAAGATACCCAATGGGAAAAGAGAATCCATATTTTCCCATTGGCCCCCAAGCCCCAACCATATTGAAAGGGAGCATGATAATTCAACTCATGGTAACATGGAATTCTTTCAGATTCAAGAAACACTCATATATCACAAGAATCAATGAAGCCACAAATCAAAACAAGGTAGCAGTTCTCAACTGCATTTGAAAATAGTCATGCAATCACAAAGGCTTGAGCAAACAAGCCAAACAAGAGCAAAAACTATGGAGGTATCCTTGTGCCTCCCAAGTTGAATTTTGGGCATCCACCAAAACCAAACCGCCAAAAATCATAGCAATCCCATAAACCTTATCCCTCCTCAACCCCTCCTTATCCCTCCTCCAAATTTATCGCTTATACCTCCCCCAAAGTAGGAAATGTAAGCAATTTCCTTTCCTAGGTGGATCCCAAACCAACATTCCCTCCCAAGAACAAATAATAATGGCAATTCCCTTATCCCTCCTCTGATAAACCTCATAGGCTTCTCTCCACACCATGCCCTAAGCATTCTACCCATCCCTCTAAGAATAGCAAATAGAACTCATTCAAAATTTGTGCTAAAAGAGGGGGGAAAAAAGTAATTTTAAAAGAGTGAGAGCCTACCTCTCCATATGGAGACTTGTTTCCAAAACAACAGTCTTTATTTCACCAAAACTAGTCCCAAATCAGCAAGGTAAATGTATGCAGAAACAAATCCACTTATTCCACCAAGCAAGCTCAAAAAAATGCAAGAGAAATTCAACCCAAGAGTGAAATCTCCAACTTTTAACAACCTCAAAATGAGGAGGAATTCAAATTTTAAGGGAGAACGTAGAAGAGGATGATGCAGATTCCAAGTGGGATGCCACATCATTTTTCCTCATCCCAAAATGCACTCAACATCAAACAAATAAATCACCATAAATGAAATATGATAAAATTACTTATATACACAATATAGCCCATATTCCAAAAGGAATGCATTAAAAATTTGTAAGACAAGTGCAATCCATACTTACACAAATTTATGTCAAAATACAATAAAACAGATTGATTTTGACTCCTAAATAATAATCATGGTTGGTGGAGGTTTTTGAGAGGTGTGGGACAAGTTTAACTTGTCCCACAAGCCTCCAATTTAGGCTCCCAAGACCAAATCTGAGTTTCAAAGAGGATGGAGTGTTCTACACTCCAAAATCTACCTTACACAATCTATCATTTCACTTACACAACTCTTACATCCTCTTACAATTTCTTACACATGCATTTATATTTATGACATTTATTTATTACAATCTTTTATAAAGATTTATTTATTTACCACATGGTTATAATATATATAAGTCAATTTTCATTTTCAACCAAGACAATAACATTAATTTATATTCCACATCCTAATTAATTTAATTAAATTTTAACTATAAGACTCTCACATTATACTATCACATTAAAAATTTATTAAAAGAAGGAACACCTTACAAATAAAAATACACACAACAATACTGAAAAGGGAACATACAAATAAAACACACATATGCCCCCATGGTCACAATAATGGAAATCCCCCCATGGGAAATCCTAACAAAACACAACATAAACTCAAACATAGTTGTCATGGTGACCTTGTTGATTTCACACTAAATTCCAATATGGTTAGTCTCCAGTCCTCCGACATTGCTGTGATTTTTAACCTGCAAAATGTAATATACCCCTTTGGCCTCGTGGCCATATCAGAACATCTAAATGATATAAGCACATACAATTATTAAATCCAAATCACAACATTATCAAGAATTTAACATTTATCATTTAAATTCAATTTACAACTATATCATCATCCAATAGATTTCTATACTAGAGCTATTCATAATATCAATGTCACATGTCTAAAATCAACATCAATAACCTGTCCATGTCAACTAGTATATTATCATCCACATAATAATAATAATGTCTCAATGATCCTCAAGTATAATAACTAAATCCAGATCAATATTAATCCATAATCTAACATCTAACCATCATACTAAGAAAAACATAATAATGTCCATAGGAATCCATGATCTAACACATACACATCATACTACATCAAAACATAATTATGTCCAAAATATGATCAATAGTGTCAAGATCAGTATCTAAACAGTGTCAAAGGAGAGTGGGCACTACATCCCCTTCCCCTTAGACTCGACTTCCTCCTAGAAGTCACTGGAAAAAATGTGGAAACTATACTCGTAAAACAATAGCATCCTCCCAAGTGGCTACAGTCTCATCATATCTATCCCACTTCACCCGTACCTGATCAATCTCTCTTCCTCGAAGGCCCAGGGTCCGGTGATCTATGATATGAATAGGCTCCACCATCACCTGTCCCTGATCCTGCACCTGCAATGATGTCCAATTCAACACATGAGAAGGATCTTTGATGTATCTCCTAAGAATAGAATCATGAAACACATCATGTACGTGAGACAAGCTAGGTGGCAATGCTAAACGGTAAGCCAACAAGACGATATGCTCTAGGATCTCAAAAGGTCCAACGAACTGAGGATCTAACTTATAACCTTTTCCATAACGGATTGGGCTCTTATGTGGCCTAACACGAAGGAATACCTTCATGCCCACATCAAAATTACACTTAGTCCTATGCTGATCAGCGTACTTATTCTACCTATTATGTGCCTCCTGTAATCTCTTCCTGATCAACACTACCTGCTTCTCCATGTCCTGTAAAAGAGCTGGTCCTTGGGATACTCTATCCTCCAATCTGTTCCAGCTAAGGGGTGTCCTGCACTCCCTGCCATACAAGGCCTGAAAAGGAGCCATGCCTATAGAAATCTGAAAGCTATTATTGTAGGCAAACTCCACAAGATACATATACTCCTCCCATCTCGCCTGGTGATCCATCACGTACATCCTGAGCATGTCCTCCAAAATCTGATTCACCCTCTCGGTCTGTCCATCTATCTCATGGTGGTATGCTGTGCTGAAATTAATCCTCGTCCCGAGGACATACTACATGGTAGTCCAGAAATGTGAAGTGTACAAGGGATCACGGTCACAAATGATCTTCTGCGGAATCCCATGCAACCTAATGATCTCATCCAAGTATACACGTTGCACTACACTAACTTTATACGTGGTCTTCACTGGAGAAAAGTGACCTACTTTTGTCAATTTATCAACTGTGACCATGATGACATCGTGATGATATCTTGACATTGGTAACCCAACAATGAAATCCATGGAAATGGTGTCCCATTTCCACTTCGGTATGGCATGAGGAAAGAGAAGGCCAACTGGATGCTAATGCTCAGCCTTCACTTTCTGGCACTCTAAGCAGCATGACACAAACTGAGCCACATCCCTGCGAAGTCCTCTCCAGTGATATAACTATCTCAAGGTGGCGTGCATCTTCTTCACCCCAGGATGGGCTGAATAGGGTGCAAAATGTGCCTCTGTCAATATTTCCTGCCTCAAGCCTCCTTCTCTAGGAACATAAATCCGATCTCTATGCCTGAGAATACCATCTAACTCTAGTGAGAAACCATCAAATTTCCCCTCAAGGGGTCTCTGGGACTCAATCTTTGCTTGAGCTGCAATGTAAAAACTGTCAATAGGAAGTTGCTGAAGAATCCTACTCCATAAATATGTGCTCACTAAAGTAGCCATGCTCAAATGCCTCTGTTTGCTGAGAGTTTCTGCAATCACATTCTCCTTCCCCTTCACATGCTCTATCTCCATGTCATACTCACAAAGCAACTCCATCCAACGCCTCTGACGAGCGTTTAGATTGGGATGTATGAAGAGGTGGCAAAGACTCAAATGGTCTATCCTGAGTGTGAATCTCCGTCCAAGAAGAAAATGTATCCATCTAACCAAAGCATGCAAAACTGCCACAAGCTCAAGATCATGGGTAGGATAATTAAGATCGTGATCCTTGAGTTTGCAAGACTCAAAAGGTACAACCCTTCCATCCTGCATCAACACACCTCCAATCCCTGCTAAAGAAGCATCTGTGTAAACAAAGAACTCACCCTGTGGATCCGGCACTGCAAGAATGGGTGTTGTAGTGAGATATTCCTTTAGTGTCCTGAAGGCCTGCTCACACCTGTCTGACCAAACAAACTTCTTCCCTTTCCGCTAAAGGGAAGTGATGGGGTGTACTATCTAAGAGAAGTCCTGTAAAAATCTCCTATAATACCCTGCTAACCCCATGAAGCTGCGCACCTCTGTCATTGTAGTGGGTACTGGCCAATCCAGAATGGCTCTAATCTTGGAAGGATCGAATGTGATACCTTCACCTGAGATGATATGACCCAAGTACTGAATCTCTGACTGAAAGAAAGCACACTTCTCCAAGTTCCCGTAAAGCTGCTGCTCACAAAGACACTGAAGAACCTGACGAAGGTGCCTCTCGTGCTCCTCACGCGTACGTGAGTAAATCAGAATGTCATCAAGAAAGATGAGCACAAAGCAATCCAAAAAGGTCATGAATACCCCCCATTCATCAAACTCATGAATACTGCGGGGGCATTCGTCAAATCAAAAGGCACCACTGTGAACTCATAGTGCACATACCTTGTACGAAAAGTAGTCTTATGGATGTCTGCCTCTGTAATCCTCAACTGATGGTACCCTGACTTGAGATTAATCTTAGAGAACATTGTGGCTCCCTTCATTTGATCAAACAAGTCATCAATGCGAGGCAGAGGATAACAATTCTTGATCATTACCTTATTTAGCTGGCGGTAGTCTATGCACAACCGCAAGGATCCATCCTTCTTCTTAACAAATATAACCGGTGCACCCCAAGGGGATACACTAGGATGGATAAGGCCTTTCTCTAGAAGGCCCTCCAGCTGTAAATTAAATTGGGATATGGAATGTAATTAATGAAGTTGTTGATTTTGAATGTTAATGTTGGAATATTGTGCAAGAAATGTGTAAGAAGGTGTAAGGGATATGGAAGAGTGTTAAACACTTCATCCTCTTAGGAATTCAAATTTGTCCTTGGAGGCTTGTGGGACAAGTTAAGCTTGTCCCACACCTCTTAAAATTATTCATCAACCATACCTATGGTTTGGAGGTTAAATTTAGGCCCTTTTAATGCATTTTGAAATGACTAAATGTAAGTTTTAATTTCACTTCTCTTACATGTTTTAAATTCAGTCCTTTTGGAGTATGGGTTGTTTTGGAGTGTGTAAGTAAAATTGTCTTTTTTATTTATTGTGTTTAGGTGCTTGATGTTGACTTACTCTTGGGGTTGAGGAAGAATGATGTGGCATCCCACATGGATCCACATCATCCTCTTCTCTTCCCTCTCCTTTAAAAGTGCAACTCCTTGCTTATTGGTGGTTGTTGAAACTTTGTTCATTCCTCTTGGGGGTGCATTTTTGCTTGTTGTTTTGGGAGCTTGAGGTGGAAGAAGTTGGAGTCATTTACATGCTTGAGCATTGCTGGTTTTGAACTGTTTTGGGCATTTGGAAAGCTTTTGGATCTTGGAACAAACTCCATTATGGAGAGGTAGGATCTTGAGCTTGTTTTTAAATATTTTCTTTCTCTTGTAGGCATGTTTAAATGGTGAATGTGTTTTTTGTTCTTGGCTGGGTGGGTAGACTGCTTAAGACATGGTGTAGGAGAAGGCTATGGGAATTTCCAATGAGGGGGCATAAGGGATTGCTAATGGCACCAGTTTTATTGTGGAGGGAGTTTTGGATTGGGATCCACCTTGGAAAATAAATCTCTTGCATTTCTTACTCTTGGGGGGGCATAAGGGAGAAAATTTGTGGGGGGCATAAGGAGGGGTTGGGAGGCATAAGATTTATGGGATTTGATATGTTTATTGGCAGTATGATTTAGGTGGATGCCCAATTCCAATTAGGGAGGCATAAGTAGTTCCCTATAGTTCCTTACTCTTGTTGGCTTGTTTGATCCAGCCTATGTTTTGAGTGAATGGTTTCCAATCGCAGTTGTGAACTGCTATCTTTGCTTGGACTGTGTATCTTGTTGATTTATGCTTGTGAAAGAATGTTGCTTGTTTGTTGTGGAAACCATTGTTGTCATGAGATGATTCTCATTCTCTATTTCAATATGGTTGGGGCTTGGGGGCCAATGAGTAAGGATGACTTTCCCCCTTCTCATTGGATGTCTTGGTTGGGTGGAGAGTGTTGTCTTTCCCCCTTCCTTGTTGTGATCAAAGATGAAAAGATGGAGAAACTAGCATGTTGCTATTTTGGAGCAAGAAGATTATACAGTTTGACAGTCCCATCCTTTGAGCAAGTTTATTGTGATCCTTCCCACTTTGAGTAGTTGAGATGTATAATAATTGTAATGTGAAACCATTTGTATTGATATTGGAAGATTGAAATTGGACTGAGAAATGTAAAGGAGATTTATATTTGTTCTCTATTTTGAAAAAAGAAATGTAAATGATGTTACATGCATTGTATTTGTATCTTTGAAACCAAATGGAAAGGAAAAATTGTAAAGATGTAATTATTGATCAATAAAAGATTGCCTTTTTTTACTCAAATTTGTATGGTGTATTGGATTTGGATTTGCTGTTAAAGTTTGGAAGTCATTGTTTGAAAAAAGAAGCATGCGTATGAAATAAAAGATAGTGTATTGTTATCTTGAAATGAGTTGAATTTAGAAATAAGGCTTTGCATAATTACTATTGAATGGTTGATTGAATTCAATTAAATGGTTTTGACTAGTTTAGGAATCCATATACGCATTCAAATGATAAAATTAATGGACAAACTCAAAAGGAATAGTTCACAATCATAAACATCAATATGGCAATTCACTTTTAAATAAAATGAACAGTTCATACTTGCACTTAGTAATCAACTTAAAAATGTTATAAGTTAACATGATAAGACATTATTGAACCCAAATTGACAAAGAAAACTCAAGAAAACAATATAACCATTGCAAAATTGAATCAAATCCCTTCCTTGGTCATTTTTCTGTCTACTGCTGAAAAAAAAATTAAACTTGATCAATTGGACAAATCAACTCTCCAGAAACACTCTAAACCCTCCCTAGATCAATTCTCCATTTCTGTTTGACATGTTGAGTGAAGGAGGAAACCAACTTTGATCAAATTGAAAATTTGAAAATTGTCAGTTTACAAATTAAAAGCCTATAGATTGATTTCATAAAATTGACCCTTTAAACTTCATCAAAAAGTATTTTTTTTCTTCCTGTGCAAAGAGAGCATCAAGAGAATTCCAAAAAGTCCTCGTTTTCCCAAAACTGAGCTTTCTAGCTCAAGTTATAGCACTTTGAAATTTTTATGCTTTGGAAGGAAAATTTGGGGAAGTTTTCCTTGGCGGGCCCACAAGCCAAAAATTTCCCATCGTTTGGCCTGAGAAAAGTTTTTTTTTAAATTTTGATTTGTGAAAATTTTGACTTTTCCCTCCGCCAACTTGCAGCCAATCAAAGGGTGCCACATGTCCTCTAACGGCTATAATGGATGTGCGGTTGGTTTTTAACTCTGAACCCTTTTGAATTTTTTTGGAAAATTTTCACCTTTCCCTCCACCGGCCCGCAACCAATCAGAGGGCACCACGTGTCCTCTTGTGGCTATAGTGGAGGTGTGGTTCTCTTTTAAACTTAACCCTTTTGAAATTTTTTTGGGGAACATTTTCATTTTGGCCCACCGGCCCGCAGCCAATGAGAGCGTGCCACATGGCATTTTGGGGTGGAGGCGGGAGGGCGGACCCTCCTATTTTTTGTTTGTTTGTTTTGGCTTTGGGAAAAATTTTAAAGTTCTCCCCGCAGCCCGCATCTCTGCCTTCCCCTCAGACCTTTTTCTTCCACAGGTGTGTAGACCCGCGCATCTTGTTCTTTTTTTTCCCATCGGGCGCAAGGCACTAAATTCACCCGCCGCTCCGCCCTCCCCTTCCCCTTTTTCGCTTGATGCTAGGACTTGACACGTGTCCACCAAGGACCCGCCGGGGTGTGGAGTGTTTTGTGTCATCGAGCTATGCGATGGGAAAATTTCCCTATGCCGCCCTCAACCCGCCAATCCGTTCTAAGTGCTTTCCCCCTCCTCTTGACACGTGTCCCCTAAGGGAATATTTGACCTTAGAACTCCGCCCACTCATATCTTGAGTTCTATAAGGAGTTAGGAGGACTTCTTTATATCACCAGAAAGGTGAGAAAATTTCCTATCCAATGGAAATGATTTAGGGAAATTTTGGAAACGTTAAGTGTGAGAAAATTCAGTTGAAACCCTGAGCCTGTTAGAGAGTAGGCCTGGGGGTATATTACTTCCTGAACCTAACTAAAACATTTAAGCTTAAAATTTGAACCTTGTGAACTTGAAATTGTTAACGAAGGGAAACATAGGTTGTAGTAGTTTGGTCTTGTTCCGGAACCTATTAGTGAAAAAAAAATGATGTCTTACAACCTGATTGTAGACACTTCAAATCTAAAAAAAATAATTATCACCTAATTTTTTTAGCTAACCCTAGGTTGTTTCTTGAGTCTCGAGTGGTTGTTTAAACATGAACTACCCACATGCACACACTCTCGCACACACACGCACAAACACAAACGCACACGCACACGCACATGCACATGCACACACACCCACACCCACATGCACACACACACGCATAGGCACACACACACGCACACACAGGATAAAACACACGCACATGCAAGCATACGCACAAGCACACGAACATGCACACGCGCATGCATACAAACACGCACACGCACACGCACACGCACAAGTTTATGCATACACACACACATACACACGCACACACACTCGCATGCACATGTGCACATGTGCACTCATACACACACGCAAAAGCACACGTACACGCACATGCACATGCACACACAAGCACGCACACACACACACACGCGCGCGCGCGCGCGCACGCGCACTCAAAAAATCACTAGCACATGCATGAACACACACACACACACACACACACAAACACGCACATGCACACACACATACACACACCCATAGGCACATGCACATGCACACACTCATAGACGCGTAAGCTCACTCACACGCGTATGCACACACACATGCCCACGTACACGCACATGCACAAACAAGCACAAACACAAGCACACGCACACGCACACCCACACGCACATGCACACACACACACAAGCATATGCACAAGCACACAAACAAGCACACGAGCTCATGCATGCACACACACACACACACATGCACATGCACAAGCAAACACACACACACACGCGCACACACATGAACATTCACATGTACTCACACGCACACGCGCTCATGCGGACGCATACACACACACACACACATGCACGCACATGCACATGCACACGCACACACACACACACATGCACACACACATGCACACACACACACATGCACATGCAGACGCACCCACACACGCACATGCACACACACATGCACACGCATATGCACATGAACACGCACACGCAGACACACACGAACATGCACACAAACATGCACACGCACACGAACACGCACACGCACACGCAGACGCACACACACATGCACACGCACATGCACATGCACACACACATGCACACACACACACACATGCACACGCACTCGCACAAACATGCGCACATGCACACGCACACACACACCGACATGCAAATGCACACACACATGCAGACGCACACGCTTACTCACAAGCGCATGCACACACATACATGCACACAAACACGCACACGCACACACACAAGCACATGCACACGCACTCGCCAGCACACACAGGAAAAAACACACGCTTATGCAAGCATAAGCACAAGCAAACGAACACGCACACGCACACACGCACACGCACACACACATGTAAACACACACACATGCACATGCACACGTACACACATGTACACGCACACACATGTACACGCACACATGCATGCACACACACGCACACACACGCACACGCACACACACATGCACACACACGTACAAGCACACAAGCACATGCGCATGCACATGTACATGCACATGCCTCTACACACACATGCACACGCACATGCACATGCACATGCACATGCACACGCACCCGCACATGCGCACACACACACACACACATGCACACGGACCAAGCACACACACACACACTTGCACACACATGCACGCACACACGCACACACATAGGCATGCAAAAACACACGCACACATAAGCATATGCACAAGCACACAAACACACACACGTGCATGCATACGGACACGCACATGCACACGCACACGCACACGAACACGTAGGAAAAAGAAAATGCACACACAAGCATACACACAAGCACATGTACACGCACACGTGCAGGCGAAAACACACGCACACACAAGCATATGCTCAAGCACATGAACACGCACACACACAAGTGCATGCATATGCACACGCACATGCACACGCGCATGCACATGGACATGCACACACACGTACACGCACACACACACACACACACAAGCACACGCACTGACATGAGCACGTGCACGCAGATGCAGATGCATACACACACGCACACACACATACATGCGCTCACACGCAGACAGGCACACAGACACGCACATGCACACGCACACACATGCACGAGCACACGCACATACATACGCACACGCACTCGTGCACACATGCGCACATGCACACACACACACACACCCACACGTAGATGCACACACACACGTAGACGCGCATGCTCATGTACAAACGCATGCACAAAAACATGCACACGCACACGCACATGCACGCCCACACAGAGGCACTCACACACACATGCACAAGCACACGCAGGCAAAAAAAAACACTTATGTAAGCATACACACAAACACGTGAACATGCACATGTGCACGTTGCGTACACACACATGCACACATACACGCACATGCACACATACACACACACGCACACACACTCACAGGCACACACTCGTACACTCATGCACACACACACGCACATGCCCACGCACACGCACACACACACACATGCACACACACAAGAACATGCACATGCACATGCATGCACACACACACACACATGCACACGCACACACACATGCGCACGCACACGTGCACGAGCACACACACACACACATGCTCTCACAAATGCACATGCACACACACTGACACTCGCACACACACGTGCACTCGCACGCCCACACGAACACACACACACACACACACACACACACACACACACACTGATACGCGCACACTCACTCACATGTAAATGCACACACATGTGCATGCACATGGATATGCACATACACATGCACACGTACACGCACACATTTATGCACACATATAGGCAAAAACACACGCACACGTAGGCATACGCACAAGCACATGAACACGAACACACGCACACATACGCACACACACATGTACACAAACACGCACACACACACACACGCACACGCTACAATGGATGAGCCCCAAAGCCAACAATGTATTGCAGTAGGTAACAACAATGCAAAAGTAACTTCATTAGATGTTGAAATAAATAACGAGGAGTTGCACACTATTGAAGAGTTCCATGTTGCCATAAAGGAAGAGAAAGGGTAGAAAAGTCCTACCCTTGCTTCCACATCACCCACCCAAGAAGGTCTACAAGAAGACTCCATTTTTGGAATTGAAAATCAGAGCTATGGGCATATCAAACGGATCATACCTTGCCCAATAAGGTATTTGACTTCATTGGAGTCAAAGGAGAAGTCACAACCAGTCATGCTTGCTTCTAAGCATGAGGGTGAGCTACAAAGTACCAAGCATCAGCTGTCATACCTCTTTAATCCAAATGCAGAGCAACTAAAAGAGGTATTGGATTTATTTTTAGTTGACACCTTGATGATTTGGGTAGAAGACCAGCTTCTTGTTGATTTTCCACTCATCCAATCAGCCATGTTCAGTGCCAAATCAGTTGCATGGTTGTAACTTTTAAGAAAGGGAAGTTATTTCTCCCAACCAGTTGCAGGGGTTTGTTTAGCCCACTTTTGCTTCTAGTTAGAGTAGGATAGGTAGTTTTGCTTTCAGTAAAAGAAGTGCTTGTGCACACTCTGCATGTTCCATTTTGGAGCATATATGACTTTTAGTTTTGTACATAGTTTTTGTGGTGCTGGTTTTGCTCTTACATAGTCCATTTTAATGGGTTTCCAAGTGGCTCAGAGAGGAGGTTTTCAAAGTTCAGATCAGTTTGTAGGCTACAACTCATGACTCCATGCCCAAGGGATGCTTCAGGCAACTAGTAACTTCATCCAGCAGGCAGATGACCCCTCTGAGTCGCCAAAATTGTTATCCAAAATGTGCCCCCTGCTCATTTTGTGGCTAACTCTTCCCATTCTTCCCTCTCTTGTGCTTTAGTCACAAAATTTTACTTTTCAGGCACTCAAAATCTTCTGGAAATGGCACCATTGGATAGATCTCTTTCTCAGCTTTCCAGAAAGGTAAAGTTTTCCTCCCCATGTATTTTTGAAGTTATGGCTCAGTGGAGTTTTCTGGGAAAAGTTTCCTCTAAAAGGCCCGCGGCCAATGAGATGCCGCCATGTGGCACCTAGAGTGGCGGAGCGCGGGGAAATTTTGGAAAATTTTCCAAATGACCAAAAAGGTGCAAAAATTCAAAAATTTTCCCACCAACCCGATTTGGACCTGTTTTTCCCTAAAACTTCAAATCGCCATATCTTTCGATCCAGAGCTTGGTTTTTCACGTTCTTTATATCAATGGAAAGCTGGTGAAATTATCTACAAGATTTAGGGGTCATTATTGCATTTTGATGGATTTTGGAGAGATAAAATTGAAAAACACCTCTGACACGTGGTCATGGACATAAATGACGTTTCAACCACCATTTTTAATGAAGAATGGGTCGTATTCTCTCCCAACATGGTTAAAAATGTTAGGGAATGGGTCTTGTTATCCAAAATGTGCCCCTTCTCATTTTTGTGGCTAACTCCTTGTGTTCTTGCCTCTCTTGTGCCTCAGTCTCCATTTTTTGGTTTTCAGGCACTCAAATCTTTCTGGAAATGGCACCATTAGATAGAGCTCTCTCTTAGCTTTCCAGAAAGGTAAAGTTTTCCTCCTAACTCCTCATATTTTTCAAGTTATGGCTCAACGGAGTTCTTGTGGGAAATTTTCCCCTTGGAATCCCACAGCTAATAGGAAGCTGCCACGTGTCCCAAGAGGTGGCGGAGAAAAGAGAAAAAAAAAACTTAGGAATTTTTTCAAGTTTTGGACAAAATTTGAAAAAGAAAATTTTTTGCCCATGGGCCCACTGAGCCAATCAGGATGTGACACGTGTTAGTAGGGAAGGCGAAGTGAAAAATTTTGCTAAGTGTTTTGCGCAGGAAATTTTTTAAATTTTGGCCCGAGCCAATAAAGTAGTGCCACGTGTCCAAGTGGCAAAAAATTTCTAAGGGCCCGTAAGAAAAATTTCAAGGATGAGCCTGCGGCCAATCACATCATGCCACATGGCATCCAAGTGGTGGAGTGTGGGGATTTTTGAAAAAAAAATTCAAATGCAAAAAAGAGGTAAAATTTGAAATTTTTTCTCGCCGATCCGTTTTGGGCCTGCTTTTTCCCTAAATATTCAAACGGCCATAACTTTTGATCCAGAGCTCATATTTTCATGTTATTCATATCAATGGAAAGCTGGTGAAATTCTCTACAAGATTACGTGGTCAATTTTGAATTTTGGTTCAGTTTGGAGGGAGAAAATCAAAAAAACTTCTGGTACAAGCCCATGGACATAACTGACGTTTCAACAACCAATTTTAATGCAAAATGGGTCGCATTCTTCTCCAACATGGTCAAAAATGTCGGGGGATGGGTCTGTTAGGTCACCCATGTTGTTTTTAATGCATTTTGGTCAATGAGGAATGCTCCCATGTTTTTTCACGTTTTCTCTCTCCTGGGTTCGACCCATGCACTGTAAAAGCCAGATTTGGCTCATTTTTCAAAGGGGAACACTTTTTTTGCACAACAAGCTTCTTTTTTCACTTTCAACAAGTGATTTTGGCAAGTATCAGACCTTCTAGGGATTGTAACAGGTTTTTCTACCTCTTTGGTGTTGGAATACAAAGATTTTAATGTTGAAAATCACAATGCAGGCTCTGTGAACCTTTCAGTCCTTTGTATGTGTTGTTTGCTTCATTTCAAACCCTTGTTTATGGCTTATCAACTTGTGCATGATGTTTTATGTTGCAATTTCTGATTTGTGTCAATTTGCATGAGCAAGAAGTGCTCACCACTCCTTTGGTGTATCACCCTTATCAGTTTAGTTTTAATTTTTGCATTTCTTATCCCTGTCTCCTTGCAAATTAGGATAAAATTAGGATCTGAACCTCTGTAGTTATGCAAATAATAGATCTAATCAGAGGAGTTTGAGGAACCAACCTCTAATCTGGAGATTCCTCTCTCATCTTGCAAGTCCCACACTTGGAGAGAGGTTTCAATGTTGTGCAATCACACTAGATGCCCTAAACATCAACTTAGAACCTTGATTTACATCCAGGGGTGCTGCTGATTTGCAATAATAGTTTTGGCACACCCGGTGTGACCTTAGAGGTCTCATTTTTATTGCAGCAAAGTTGATGTGCATTTGCTACAATTTTCTTGCTTCAAAAGAGCTATAAATTACACATCTGGCGACTCCAAGGGGAAGAATCAGCTGGTTTTAGCAGTGTAGACCTGAAAACTCATGAGAAGAATCACTACAAGGTCAACAGATGGAGAAGAAGAGGCACTGTTTGAATATCTGTAGTTATCTCCAAGAGTAAGGCAAAGTGGGAGGAGAATCCAAAGGTCTCCATCTCCACCAAACAGAACTCTCTCAACTCCTCCACCTGGTAGGCCTTTCATTCAATCAACAAGGGTTCTAAGGCCAATTAGAATGGCACAAAACAACCCCTATGTCAATTTCACTGGCAGCAGCCCACTTGCTCTCAATGTACAACATCCAATTCCAATTGCAGCCTTGAAGAACATTCCATACTTCACTGGAGAGAATCAGAATACTCCAGGTGATCATGTTAAAGACACTGCCAACCTTTGTGCAATTCATGAAATCAATGAGATGCAAGTGGCTGTCAAATTGCTGGCATCTTCATTCAAGGGGAAAGCATTGCAATGGTTTAGAAGTATTGCCTCAGGTTCTATTCAAAATTAGAACCTGCTATGTATAGCACTTCATGAGTAATTTGGAGAGAAGGGAGACAACTTGTCTCTTTTGGAGCAGCTGACAACCATCAAGAGAGCTCCCAATGAGCAGCTGACTGATTTCAACTTCAGATTTCAAAGGACTTGGGAGAGAATTCTAGTGGTAGTCAGGCCAACAGCGGAAGGTGCTTTTCTCTACTACCTCAAAGCTCTAAATTCTAATATTTCTATGTTGATTCAGTCCATGGGAGGCATAACTATCCCTATGGCTTATAGCATTGCCATTAGGGCTGAAAATTGTTTGATCCAAACTGGCAAACTAGCCCCTAGACCTCCCATGCCATTGTTTCCAAGTTTAGAGAGCCCAAACACTAATCAAGCACCTAATTTGGCTCCTTCTCCCACTCCTAGAAATAAGAGTTCAAATGAAGCTTCTACTTCATCTCCAAGTGCCCCAAATGAGCTTCAAGAAGTCATTAAGCAATTGCAAAATTTAGGCAATGAGCTGGTTACTCTCAAGAGGAAACAAGCCCAAGGTTTTAGACCTTCTTATCAGCCCCAAGCTCAGCCTAACAGGTAGCCATACCAACCACAAAGACCTCCTAATCTAGCTGCAAATATAAATCAAACAAGGCCTCCTGCCAACAAACCATTTCAGCCCTATAATCCTAATGCCATATCTGCCTCTAAGGCATTGGTGCTAACACAAAACAACGTTGCTCAGGAGTATGATTGGTGTTTTCCATGTAATGAACCTCATAACCAATCTATGTGCTTCAATGGTGATTTGAATCAAGCATTAATGGTGACAACTACTGGTGTGGAGGGTGAAGGCAGTCAAGGAAACAACTGTTATCCAAATGTGCCCCCTGCTCATTTTGTGGCTAACTCCTTTACATATTTCCTTCTCTTGTGCCTCAGTCAGAATATTTTGTTTTCCAGGAACTCAAAACCTTCTAGAAATGGCACCATTGGATAGAGCTCTTTCTCAACTTTCCAGAAAGGTAAATTTTTCCCTAGAAGGCCCGCAGCCAATCAGGAGCTGCCACGTGTCCAAGGGCGAAAAAAAAATCAAGCGACCCGAAGGAAAAAATGGTCAGGAAGGGCCCGCACCCAAACAGAATGTGCCATGTGGCACCTAGAGTGGCTGAGTGTGGGGAAAATTTGAAAAATGTTCCAAAGGCCAAACGGGTAAAAATTCAAACTTTTTGCCCGCCGATCCGATTTTGGCCTGTTTTTGCCCTAAAACTTCAAATCACCATAACTTTCGATCCAGAGCTCAGATTTTCATGTTCTTTATATCAATGGAAAGCTGGTGAAATTATATATAATATTCCATGGTCACTTTTGAATTTTCGTTCAGTTTGGAGGGAGAAAATAAAAAAATGCTTCTGGTACATGCCCATGGACAGAACTGACGTTTCAACAACCAATTTTAATGCAAAATGGGTCGCATTCTTCTCCAACATGGTCAAAAATGTCAAGGCATGGGTTTGTAAGGACCTCCATGCTATTTTTAATGCATTTTGGTCAATGGGGAATGGCTCCCACATTTTTTCACGTTTTCTCTCTCCTGGGCTCGACCCATGCATTGTAAAAGCTAGATTTGGCTCATTTTTTAAAGGGTGGAACACTTTTTTACACAGCAAGCTTCTGTTTTCACCTTCAGCAAGTGTTTTTTTACAAGGATCAGAACTTTTCAGGGATTGTAATAGTTTTCTGCCTCTTTGGTGTTGGAATGCAAGGATTTTTATGTTGAAAATCACAATACAGGCTCTGTGAATGCTTTCAATCCTTTGTATGTGTTGTTTGTTTCATTTCAAACCTTTGATTACATCTTATCAACCTGTGCATGATGTTTTATGTTGCAATTTCTGATTTGTGTCTATTTGCATGAGTAAAAATGTTCACCACTCCTTTGGTGTATCACCCTTATTAGTTTAGTTTCAATTTTTACATCTCTTATCCCTGTCTCCTTGTAATCTAGGATAAAATTAGGATCTGAACCTCTGCAGTTGTGTAAATATAGATCTAATCAGAGGAGTTTGAGAAACTAGCCTCTAATCTGGAGATTCCTCTCTCATCTTGCAAGTCCCACACTTGGAGAGAGGTTTCAATGTTGTGCAATCACACTGGATGCCCTGAACATCAACTTAGAACCTTGATTTGCATCCAGGGGTGCTACTGATTTGCAACAACAATTTTGGCACGCCCGGTGGGACCTTAGAGGTCTTCCACTTCATCTTTTTCAGGTTGGTGTGTTCCTGTGAAGATTTCAGCCTTTGGAGGCACTTGCAAAAACATCTGGTGACTCCATCTGATCAGCAATCCATTTCTGAAGTTGCAAACCTATTTTTCATCCATTTCCATCCATTATTCTTTCCATCTCTTTCATTCTTTTCCATTCCATGAAGTTGTGTAATAATGACTTCATTTCCATCATGGAACTCACATTTACAACAGCAACAATGTTTCCCATCTCCAACATGTTTTTTAAATCCTCCAAATCAGCATTTTGAACAAATTCAAAATCAGTTTGGCTATGGAGCTTTCCAAGAGCAAGGGTGTGCATACAATGAAGACAATCAGATGCAAGATGCTGGTATGTTGGAGAAAATCCAAAATATGGAGGTAAACATGGTGTAATCCAGGGCTCAAACAAAAATGAAAGCATTTGGAATCAGTTGTGGAGCACCCTGTCATTGCTTGCAAAGTGGATTGAAGGAATAGAGGTGTATGAGAGGAGTATTCAGCAACCTTGTCAACGGGTAAGCACACCATCTCATGCCTTTTCTTTTCCTCTTTCCCAATCTGTTTTATCTTAGCAGTGTCAAGTTTTAAACTCTCCATCTGCTGTCCCAAGTGTTGAATCCATTTCTCCACCCCCTAGTCTTCCACCTCATCTCAATTCTTCTGTCATTTTCCCTTCCAAATAGTCATCCCCTCCACAAGAGCTAAATGAAACACCCTCTCCTCCAAAGAAACAAGAGGTTTTACCTCCTCCACCACCACAAAAAATTGCAAAAATCAGTCATGAAGGACAGCAAAAAGAGAAGCCAAACAAGGATGAAGAAATTCAAATTTTGAAGAGTTGGGCTCTTAAATTTGGGATGAAGAAGATCCCTTTGCTGATGAAACCTTCAGAAGAGGTTGGAGTTAAAGAACAAATGGTGGTTAAGACTGATTTTGTTGCAGCAGAAGAAGAGAAAAAAGGAGTTGCAGATCAGCAATCAATTTGTTCAGAATATAGTGTCCATGTTGGCACCCTATTTGAAGGAAATGCTGATCCAATTCAAATTGCAAAAATCAGTCATGAGGGATAGCAAGAGGAAGGAGAAGCTGCTCCAAATCCAAAAGAAGAGGAGCACATTCCAGCTATGGGGGAGAAAAGTGCAGATCCAAAGGCTTTGAGCATAAAGCAGGTTATAGAAGAACCTTCAGTTCTTCTCTCTACTTCATCTCTCTCAAGTTCTAGTACTGAAGAAGAGTTTGATCCCTCAAACTCAATGCTGAAGGATGAAAGAAAACATGGTGATCAAGCTGTAGATCAAGAGAACGCCATGGAAGAGGTTGAACATTTGCAGCAGGACAACAATGAGGCAGTTTACCTGTCTGATTTGGAGGACTATTTTGATGAAGAAGAACCGATTGAGTTTCCACCATTCTCTCTTTCATCATCCATCTTCCAAACATAAGAGCCTTTTGTCATGGAGGAGAGTATTCATTTGCAGCAGCCTGCATCTTATAGAAGCTCTTTGGAACCAAGATTGGAATATTTTAATCTTTCATGTCCTTCATTGGAGGAAGAGAAAGGGCAGAAGGGTTCTACCATTGCTTCCACACCATCCATTTAAGGTCTACAAGAGAACTCCATTCTTGGAATTGAAAATCAGAATTATGGGCATACTCAACAGATCAGACCTTGCCCAATCATGTATTTGGCTTCATTGGAGCCAAAGGAGAAGCCACAACCAGTCATGCTTGCTTCTAAGCATAAGGATGAGCTGTAAAGTTTCAAGGATCAGCTGTCATACCTCTCCAATCCAAATGTAGAGCAACTAAAAGAGGTATTGGATTTGTTTTTAGTTGACACCTTGCTAATTTGGGTAGAAGACCAGCTTCTTGTTGATTTTCCACTCATCCAATCAGCCATACTTAGCTCCAAATCATTTACATGGCTGCCAATTTTGAAGAAAGGAAGCTATTTTGCACAACCAGTTGCAGGGTTCGTTTAGCTCACCTTTGCTTCCAGTTAGAGTAGAGTAGGTAGTTTGCTTTCAGTAGAAAAAATGCTTGTGCACACTCTGCATGTTCCATTTGGAGCATGTATGATTTTCAGTTTATACATAGTTTTGGTTCTGCTGGTTTCACTCTTGCACAGTTTGTTTTGATGGCATTTTGGTGGGAACAACTCCATGTCTAGTGGGATTCAAGTGGTTCAGAGGAAAATTTTCAAAGTTCAGATCAGTTTTCAGGCTACTACTCAGATCAGTTTTCAGGCTAGTCACCAAAATTGTTATCCAAATGTGCCCCTTGCTCATTTTGTGGCTAACTCCTTTACATCTTTCCTTCTCTTGTGCCTCAGTCAGAATATTTTATTTTCCAAGAACTCAAAACCTTTTAGAAATGGCACCATTAGATAGAGCTCTTTCTCATATTTCCAGAAAGGTAAATTTTCCCTCCTAACTCCACGTATTTTTCAAGTTATGGCTCAGCAGAGTTTTGGTGGGAAATTTTTCCCTAGAAGGCCCGCAGCCAATCAAGAGCTGCCATGTGTCCAAGGGCGAAAAAAACATCAAACGACCTGAAGGAAAAAATGGTCAGGAAGGGCCCGTGCCCAATTAGAATGTGCCATGTGGCACCTAGAGTGGTGGAGCGTAGGGAAAATTTGAAAAATGTTCCAAAGACCAAACGAGTAAAAATTCAAACTTTTTGCCCGCCGATCTGATTTTGGCCTGTTTTTGCCCTAAAACTTCAAATTGCCATAACTTTCGATCCAGAGCTTAGATTTTCTCGTTCTTTATATCAATGGAAATCTAGTGAAATTCTCTACAAGATTCCATGGTCAAATTTGAATTTTGGTTCAGTTTGGAGGGAGAAAATCAAAAAAATCTTCTGGTACGCGCCCATGGACAGAACTAACATTTCAATAACCAATTTTAATGCAAAATGGGTCGCATTCTTCTCCAGCATGGTCAAAAATGTTAGGGCATGGGTTTGTAAGGAACTCCATGCTATTTTTAATGCATTTTGTTTTTCACGTTTTCTCTCTCCTAGGCTCGACCCATGCACTGTAAAAGCCAGATTTGGCTCATTTTTCAAAGGGTGGAACACTTTTTTACACAGCAAGCTTTTGTTTTCACCTTCAGCAAGTGATTTTTTACAAGGATCAGACCTTTTTGGGGATTGTAATAGTTTTCTACCTCTTTGGTGTTGGAATGCAAGGATTTTGATGTTGAAAATCACAATACAGGCTCTGTGAATGCTTTTAGTCCTTTGTATGTGTTGTTTGTTTCATTTCAAACCTTTGATTACATCTTATCAACCTGTGCATGATGTTTTATGTTGCAATTTCTGATTTGTGTCTATTTACATGAGAAAAAATGTTCACCACTCCTTTGGTGTATCACCCTTATTAGTTTAGTTTTAATTTTTGCATCTCTTATCCCTGTCTCCTTGCAATCTAGGATAAAATTAGGATCTGAACCTCTGCAGTTGTGAAAATATAGATCTAATCATAGGATTTTGAGGAATCATCCTCTAATCTGGAGATTCCTCTCTCATCTTGCAAGTCCCACACTTGGAGAGAGGTTTCAATGTTGTGCAATCACATTGGATGCCTTGAACATCAACTCAGAACCTTGATTTACATCTAGGGGTGCTACTGATTTACAACAACAACAACCAACAACAAGAAACATTCCAACAACAATCAACCCAAAATGACACCACATTGGTAAACTGGCAAGCAGAAGATTTATGTGGCATGAATCAAGTAGTTTCTCAAGGTCATGCAGCCAACACAAGGTCAAAAAGAAGGAATTTGGGTGAAGAGTAGCCATTAGCTCCAACCAATCTCCAACCTTCTATGGCTCCACAAATGGTTCGCAAGAAAAATCCAATTTCAAATGCACAATGGTAGCCAAGAACAGCTCCTAGACCAACTCAAATACTAGTTGTTGCTGCCCACATGCAAGGAGTGAATGTGCCAACCAAGGGACAACAAAGAGATCCTCCATCACCATTCAGTATCATTGATCAGATGAAGAAGACAAATGTAAATATATCAATGTGGAAATCCCTATCTATCCTAGGCCAAAGAGATTTTCTACAAGCTGCCTTGAAGGACTGGCCAACTTCGAATCAACAAGTTCAGATGTAAGAGAAAGTGCTCGCAAATGCTGCCCAGCCTGAAGGGAATCATGGAGGACAGCAAGGTAAAATTTTGAAGCCCCCTCCTTTCTATGTTTCATTAATCATTGGAAATCAGTTAGTGCACAATTGCATGATAGATTCCGGGGCAAGTAGCTCAGTGATGCCTAAACAAATAGTTGATCAGCTAGGGCTCCAGTATGAAACCATATCCAAAGGGGTAGTACAGTTGGATGGGACAGCAGTAACAACAGTTGGAGTGATTAGAAACTTGAGTCTTACCTTGCATGCATGTCCAAATGTTGTTGTTTTACAAGATGTATCAGTTATAGACCTTCCACCACTCTTTGCCCTATGCTTGTCAAGGTATTTCACAACCAAGATTGGAGGATATTTGTCTGCTGATTGGTCACACATGTTGTTCAGAATGAGGTATGGAACCAAAGCTACAATCAGGTCTGAACCTATTGAAAAGTTCCACATTGAGCCCTACACTCCAAGTCAGATCAATGCCAATTGTTCAGCATTTGATCAAGAAGATCACCTAAGCACTGATGAAGTTGACACCAAGGTTGGAAGCATCCCGGATCTAACTCTTGATGAATGGGCAAACAAGGTACATGCTTTTGATCCTTATCAAGAAGTAGAAGAATCTGAACTAGGGGTCTATTGCATACATGAAGAAGATTAGCCCATCCCTAGCATCACCAAGCCAAACTATAAGGATGACAATGAGGTATGACAGCTGTTTTTTTATGGATCAAGGAGTAGACAAGGTGCAAGAGGTGGAGCCATGCTTGTTTCACCTCAAGGAGTAAAATACTATTCAGCTTTTAGATTTCAGTTTGCAATAACACTGCTGAATATGAAGCCTTGGTGCAAGGGATGCATTGGGCAATAAAGAGAGGAATAAAGAACTTGCAAGTCTTTGGTGACAGTGAATTGATTGTAAATCAGGTCAAGGGACATCATGCTACCAAGAATGATCTACTCAAGTGCTACAAGAATAGGGTATGGGACCTCATGGAAGATTTTGAGCGTTTTGGCATCAAATCCATTCCTAAGAAAGAGAACCAAGCTACTGACATGCTTGCAGCAGTTGGGGCAGCCTTTGACGTTGTTGAAAGCATTAAAAAGGACAAGGTACAACCAAACATCCATGTGATTATGAGGCCTTCAGTGCCGGACAACAATGTAATTTGGTAAGTATTTGAAAATGATCAGCAAATCATCCATTTCTTACAAGAAGAGGTTGAGTTCTTAGCCAAAAATCAGGAAAAGTTGGAGTAGCAGTATGGTGACCAGGTGGTGCAGCTGAGAACCAACAAACTACCAAAGGGGCTTATTAATTTGGAGTCCATTTTCAATCCTAATGATCAGTTTAGGAAGGAGAAAGCAAACATCCAAGTGAAGGGAGAAGATTCAGTGTCCATCTCAGTAGAAAGAGGTAAATCACTCCAAATTGGTAAGATGACAACTGAGCAAGAAAGGTATGAGTTCATATAACTTTGTTAAGAATTCCCTGATGTGTTTGCTTGGAGCTATGAATATTTGAAAGGTTTCAATCCTGAGTTATCTCAACACACCATTGAATTGGATCCAAATACTAAGCCCATCAGGCAGAAACAAAGGCCAGTCAACCCCCACATGGAGCCTCTCATGAGAAAAGAATTGAATAAGTTGATAGAATCAAGAATCATATTCCCTATCAAGCATTCTAGTTGGGTTGCCAACTTGGTTCCAATCAGAAAGAAGAGTGGGGAAATCAGATTGTGTGTTGACTTCAGAGATTTGAATAGAGCATCGCTTAAGGGTCATTACCCACTTCCTTCCATGGAGAAAATTTTACAAGTTGTTGCTGGCTCCGAGAGGTTTTCACTACTTGATGTCTATTCAGGGTACAATCAGATTATGGTGAAGGAAGAAGATCAATTCAAGACATCCTTTACAACCAAATGGGGAACTTATGCATACAGGAAAATGTCATTTGGGCTGTCCAACACCGGAGCTACCTTCCAAAGAGCAATGGACATGGTGTTCAAAGGTTTGATTAACAACATAGTGCTGATATATCTTGATGATATCACTATTTTTTCAAAAAATATAGCAGACCACCTCTCTCATTTGAGACAAGTCTTCACGAGGTGCATGAGATATGGAGTGTCTTTGAATCCTAAGAAGTGTATCTTTCTTGCCCATGAAGGAAAAATCCTTGGCCACATTCTCTCCAAAGAAGGATTAGCAATTGATCCAGAAAGAGTTGAAGCCATAAGAGCACTGCCATTGCTAAGCCACAAGAAGGCCCTCTAGAGTTTCTTAGGGAGAATAAATTTTGTTCGAAGGTTTGTCCCAAATTTTGCAGCCCTTGTCAGGCCTATCACCAAGATGCTAAAGAAAAGCATGGCTTTCAAGTGGACAGCAGAAGGCAAGGAAAGTTTTGAAGCAATCAAAGAAGCCATCTATCAAGCCCCAACTCTCATCAACCTGGATTTCTCCAAGGATTTCATCCTCTATGCATTTGGGGGGATGACACTATTTCTGCAATTTTGGTACAGCAGAACAAAGACAATGATGAGCAGCCAATTGCTTTCTTCAGTCAAGCCTGGAGGACTATGAGGTGAGATATTCTTTCATTGAGAAGCATGTTCTTGCAGTAATCAGAAGCTTGAAGAAGTTCAAGCATTTAGTCTCAAACAACAAGGTTCAATTATTGGTTTCTCATGCAGGAGTTAAGGACTTCCTCCTAAATAAAGACTTGAATAAAAAAAGGGTAGGTTGGATTACTCATGTCATGGAGTATGACATAGAGATCAAGGTCACCAAGTTGGTAAGAGGAAAAGGATTGTGTGAGCAGCTGATCTTGAGCAAACAAGAGGAATCATGCAACGAGAAGGAGGTTGGTTTGGCATTGCAAGACAACCGTGAGCAAGGAAGCACTCAAGAGGAAAAATTTCCCCACTCCTTGCTAGACCCAAAGTATAATGCACTTCCTAAGTATAGGCCTATGCCCTCCAGAGATGAACAAGACCCAAAGAAGACACTTCAGATTGCAGGCTGTCCCATATGCCCTTGTTGATGGTGTTTTATTCAAAAGAGATGTGAATGGAGTACTACTGAGATGCATTGGTACAAATCAGATTCATAAGGTGCTAGAAGAGTTCCATGGTGGACCAGTTGGTGGTCATTTTGCACCAAGAGTGACAGCTCTAAAGATCATGAGGGCTGGTTATTATTGGCCCAAGATTTTCAATGATTGTTATGCATGGATCAAGAGGTGCAAGAATTGTGCATTTTTCACAGGTAAAGAGAGGCTAGCTACCCTCCCATTGCATCCAATTTTAGTTGACCAGCCATTCATGCAATGGGGTTTACTTTAATTGGAGTTATTAATCCCAATTCGAGCCAAGAGCACAAGTGGATTTTAACAGCCACAGATTACTTCACCAAATGGACTGAAGCAGTAGCACTCAAGGAAGCAAATGAATCTAGCATCCTAGACTTCTATGAGGGAATATTAACCAGATTTGGCATACCAGCTACAATAATATTAGATAATGCATTGGCATTCATTGGATCCAAGGTGACTGAATTGGCTGTCAAGAACGTGATCTACCTAAGTACTTCATCAAACTATTACCCCTAGGGTAATGGCCAGGCTGAATCTACAAACAAGAACTTGTTGAGAATCATTAGGAGGAATCTTGATGAGAATCAAAGGTCTTGGCATACCAAATTAAGATCAGCCTTATGGGCTGATAGGATAACTCCTAAAAGATCTACAAGTAACTCTCCATTCAAGCTTGTTTATGGAAGAGAGGCAATTTTGCCCATATCACTTGAGTTGCCAACATTGGAACTCAAGAAATAGTTGGAGTTGTTGGAGTTTGAGCCCATGGAAGTCAGATATATAGAATTGATGGAGCTTCAAGAGATCAAAGATCGGGCATCCCAAGCAATGGAGAAGGATCAAGCTTTGATCAAGAAGACCTTTGACAGGAAGGCCAAGAGTAGATCTTTCCAGGTTGGAGATCTAGTGTTAAAATGGGATGCAGATAGAGCAAAACCGGGAAGACATTCAAAATTTGATGCCATTTGGAGTGGCCCATACATGGTCACAAAGTTTAAGAACAACAATGCTTTCCAATTGTCTTCATTGGATGGTGAAGAACTACAGATTCCAGTCAATGGAATCTATCTCAAGCATTGCTTCTAAAGGGCAATTCTCCACCTTGTAAATATTAGCTTAGGTTTCCATTCCTTCAAGTGCTTGTGCACATTGTTTTACTGTAGGTTAGGTTTTCTTTCCCTAAGTGCTTTGGCACATCTTGCTGTCCCTGTAGATGTTTTGCAGTCCTTGCTTCCATCAGGTGATATTCCATCTTCCTCCTTGCAACATTCTAAGTCAGTTGGGGTTCCAAACAAAAAATTTGATGACTCCATGCCCAATGGACTACTTCAAGCAACTGGTATTTTCATCTAGCAGGTAGATGACCCCTCTAATTCACCAAAATTGTTATCCAAAATGTGCCCCTGCTCATTTTTGTGGCGAACTCCTTGTGTTCTTGCCTCTCTTGTGCCTCAGTATCCATTTTTTGGTTTTTAGGCACTCAAATCTTTCTAGAAATGGCACCATTGGATAGAGCTCTCTCTCATCTTTCCAGAAAGGTAAAGTTTTCCTCCTAACTCCTCACATTTTTCAAGTTATGGCTCAGCAGAGTTCTTGTGGGAAATTTTCTCCTTGGAATCCCGCAGCCAATAGGAAGTTGCCACGTGTCCCAGGAGGTGGCGGAGAAAAGAGAAAAAAAAAAACTTAGAATGTTTTTCAAGTTTTAGACATAATTTGAAAAAGGAAATTTTTTTCCCACGGGCCCGTTGAGCCAATCAAGACGTGACATGTGTCAGCAGGGGAGGCGAAGTGAAAATTTTTGCTAAGTGTTTTGCGCAGGAAATTTTTTGAATTTTGGCCCGAGCCAATAAAGTAGTGCCACGTGTCCAAGTGGCAAAAAATTTCTAAGGAAGGGCCCATAAGAAAAATTTCAAGGATGAGCCCACGGCCAATCACATCATGCCACGTGGCATCCAAGTGGCGGAGCACGGGGATTTTTGAAAAAAAATTCCAAATGCAAAACAGAGGTAAAATTCAAAAAAATTTCCCGCCGATCCGTTTTGGGCCTGTTTTTGCCCTAAATCTTCAAACGGCCATAACTTTCGATCCAGAGCTCGGATTTTCGCATTCTTTATATCAATGGAAAGCTGGTGAAATTCTCTACAAGATTCCATTGTCAATTTTTAATTTTGGCTCAGTTTGGAGGGAGAAAACCAAAAAACACTTCTAGTACACGCGCATGGACAGAACTGACGTTTCAACAACCAATTTTAATGCAAAATGGGTGACATTCTTCTCCAGCATGGTCAAAAATGTTGGGGGATGGGTCTGTCAGGTCACCCATGCTATTTTTAATGCATTTTGGTCAATGAGGAATGGCTCCCACATTTTTTCACATTTTCTCTCTCCTGGGTTCGACCCATGCACTGTAAAAGCTGGATTTGGCTCATTTTTCAAGGGGGAACACTTTTTTTACACAGCAAGCTTCTGTTTTCACTTTCAACAAGTGATTTTGGCAAGTATCAGAGCTTCCAGGGATTGTAAAAGGTTTTTCTGCCTCTTTGGTGTTGGAATACAAGGATTTTGATGTTGAAAATCACAATGCAGGCTCTGTGAATGCTTTCAGTCCTTTATATGTGTTGTTTGCTTCATTTCAAACCCTTGTTTACAACTTATCAACATGTGCATGATGTTTTATGTTGCAATTTCTGATTTGTGTCAATTTGCATGAGCAAGAAGTGCTCACCACTCCTTTGGTGTATCACCCTTATCAATTTAGTTTTAATTTTTGCATTTGTTATCCCTGTCTCCTTGCAAATTAAGATAAAATTAGGATCTGAACCTCTGCAGTTGTGCAAATAATAGATCTAATCAGAGGAGTTTGAGGAACCAACCTCTAATCTGGAGATTCCTCTCTCATCTTGCAAGTCCCACACTTGGAGAGAGGTTTCAATGTTGTGCAATCACACTGGATGCCCTAAACATCAACTTAGAACCTTGATTTGCATCCAGGGGTGCTGCTGATTTGCAACAACAGGAACCTTGTAAGGGCGCCCATGCTGTTTTGATGGCATTTTGGTCAATGGTTGAATCCCTTAGCATTTTTCCCAACGTTTCTCTCTCCTGGGGTCATGCTACTTGCATTGTAAAAGCCAGATTTGAGTTCATTTTTCAAAAGGTTGAACATTTTCCAGCTATGGCAAGCTTTCCTTTTTCTTCCTTTGGTCAGTGATTTAGTGGAATAACAATTGACCTTTTCTGGAATGTAGCACATATTTTTTGCCTCTGCATCACTGTTTGAATGCACTGATTATTGGATGTTAAAATACACACATACAGGCCCTGTGATTACACACATTTACTCACATCTGCTGGTGTTGTACATGCTATCATTGCTTTCTAACACTTTCATTACACACTGACGCAATTTGTGCATGTTGTGTGTTGTGTTGCATTTTATGAATAGTGTCAATTTCACAGCAGTAAAAAATGTCTACACCACTCCTTTGGTGCATCACCTATTAGCATTAGTTCTTACGTTTTTCTGCAGTCTCTATCTCTGTCTCCTTAGGAATTTAGAGTAGGATTTAGGAGTTTAAACCTCTGCAATTGTGCAAGTAAAATAGCTGTATCAGAGGAGTTGAGGAACCAGCCTCTAATCTACGAGATTCCTCTTCCATTTTTGCAAGTCCCACACTTGGGAAGAGGATTCAATGTTGTGCAATCACACTGGATGCTTAGACATGATCAAACTAGAAATCTGATCAACATCCCAGGGGTGCTGTGATTTGCAACAACAGTTTTGGCACGCCCAGTGGGAATGCTTAGAGGTCTTCCACTTTATCTTTGACAGGTTGGTGTGTTCCTAGTTAAAGATTCAGCCTTTTAGAGGCACTTTCAAAAGCACATATGGTGACTCCATTTGGTAAACAACTCATTCTCTAAGTTGTAGACCTGTTTTCCATTCATTTCCATTCATTCTTCTTTCCATCATTTTCATTCTTTTCCATTCCATGAAGTTGTGCAATCATGACTTCATTTCCATCATGGAATTCACATTTACAACAGCATGTATATCACACCCCCAACATGTTTTACAAATCCTCCAAATCACGCATTTTGATCAAATTCAAAATCAGGATGTCTACCCATATGAGCAGCAGTACCAAACGTCAGTTTGGATATGAAGCATGTCAAGCACAAGGGTATGCTGGTTGTGAGGGCAGTCAAGAAGAAAATGCAGATCTGCTGGAACAAATCCAAAAGATGGAGGTAAACATGGTGCAATCCATGGGCTCAAGCACAAATGAAAGCATTTAGAATCGGTTGTAGATGCACCTTGTCCATGGGTGGGACCTTTTCCAAGGCATTACAGCCCTCAAGAGAAGCTAGACTTCATGATTACAACACTACCATTGCTTGCAAAGTGGACTAAAGGAATAAAGGTGTATGAGAGAGAGTATTCAACAACATTGTCAACAGGTAAGCACACCATCTCATGCCTTTTCTCTCCCTCTTTCCCAATCTGTTTTATCTCAGCAGTGTCAAGGATTTAAACTCTCCATATGCATGTCCCAAGTGTTGAATCCATTTCTCCATTCCCTAGTCTTCCACCCCATCTCAATTCTTCTGTCCTTTTCCATTCCAAACACGTACATTCCTTCCAAAGAAACAAGAGTTCCTACCTCCTCCACCACCACAAAAAATTATAAAATCAATTGAGTTACAATCCACTTCTCCTCTTGCATTCCCAAATCCATGTTGGGAGGATAAAAATCAGAATGCCAATCAAGGAAAACAGCAGTAGAAAGAAGAGCCAAACAAGGATGAAGAAATTCAAAGTCTGAAGAGTTGGGCTCTTAAATTCGGGATTGCAAAAATCCCCTTAATGGTGAAACCAATAGAGGATGTTGAAGTTGGAGAACAAGTGGAAAACAAGGCTGATTTTATAACAGCAGTGAAGTGAGAAAAACAACAGTTTGTTGGTGATGAGTTGGGTGTCACATGTTGGCACTTTGCCCAAAGAAAATGCTGATCCAGTTTGCACTGCAAAATCAGCCATCGAGAAGGAAGGAAAACCATCTCAAAACCCCATCTTTGAGGAGCAAATGGATGAGGTCAAGTCAGTTTTTACAACAGTAGAAGAAGGAAGCATTATTGATACATTTTTGCTTTCATTTGAAGGGGCTGATTTGATTGATGAAGCCATTATGGAGGTGAACAAAACAGGTCCAAATTGTGAGCAAAAGGCACAAGAAATTTCATGCTTCTCTCCCACTTCATCTCTCCAACAATCTGATTTTTGGGATGAGTTTGGATTGACAAGTTTCATGTTTGAAAATGAAGTTATACAGGGTGAAGAAAATACAGATTTGGAGGCCACCATACAAGAGGGAGAGACTTTGTTGCAGCAAGACATTCAAGAGTTTGATTTGCCATCAGACTTAGAAGAATGTTTAGATGAAGAGCTAGCTGAAATTACCATGTTTCCTTCTTCACCATTCGTTCTCCAACAACAAGAACTTGTTGCCATGGACAAAAGAGTTCAAGGACAACAACCTACAGTTTGCAACATGCCTCTTGAATCAAAGCTGGAAGAATTTGATCTTCCAAAAGCTACAATGGAGGAGCCCCAAAGCCAACAATGTATTGCAGCAGGTAACAACAATGCAAAAGCAACTTCATTGGATGTTGCAATCAATAACGAGGAGTTGCACACTATTGAAGAGTTCCATGTTGCCATGAAGGAAGAGAAAGGGCAGAAAAGTCCTACCATTGCTTCACACATCACCCACCCAAGAAGGTCTACAAGAAGACTCCATTTTTGGAATTGAAAATCAGAGCTATGGGCATATCAAATGGATCATACCTTGCCCAATAAGGTATTTGACTTCATTGGAGTCAAAGGAGAAGTCACAACCAGTCATGCTTGCTTCTAAGCATGAGGGTGAGCTACAAAGTACCAAGGATCAGCTATCATACCTCTTCAATCCAAATGCAGAGCAACTAAAAGAGGTACACACACATGGATTTGTTTTCAGTTGACACCTTGATGATTTGGGTAGAAGACCAGCTTCTTGTTGATTTTCCACTCATCGCAATCAGCCATGTTCAGTGCCAAATCAGTTGCATGGTTGCAACTTTTGAGAAAGGGAAGCTATTTCTCCCAACCAGTTGCAGGGTTTGTTTAGCCCACTTTTGCTTCCAGTTAGAGTAGGATAGGTAGTTTTGCTTTCAGTAAAAGAAGTGCTTGTGCACACTCTGCATGTTCCATTTTGGAGCATGTATGACTTTTAGTTTTGTACATAGTTTTTGTGGTGCTGGTTTTGCTCTTGCACAGTCCATTTCAGTGGGTTTCCAAGTGGCTCAGAGAGGAGGTTTTCAAAGTTCAGATCAGTTTGCAGGCTACAACTCATGACTCCATGCCTAATGGATGCTTCAGGCAACTGGTAACTTCATCCAGCAGGCAGATGACCCCTCTGAGTCGCCAAAATTGTTATCCAAAATGTGCCCCCTGCTCATTTTGTGGCTAACTCCTCCCATTCTTCCCTCTCTTGTGCTTCAGTTCACAAAATTTTGCTTTTTGGGCACTCAAAACCTTCTGGAAATGGCACACATTGGATAGAGCTCTTTCTCAGCTTTCCAGAAAGGTAAAGTTTTCCTCCTAACTCCATGTATTTTTGAAGTTATGGCTCGGCGGAGTTTTTTGGGAAAAGTTTCCCCTGAAAGGCCCGCAGCCAATGAGATGCCGCCACTTGGCACCTAGAGTGGCGGAGCGCGGGGAAATTTTGGAAAATTTTCCAAATGACCAAAAAGGTGCAAAAATTCAATTTTTTTCCCACCGACCCGATTTGGCCCTGTTTTGCCCTAAAACTTCAAATCGCCATATCTTTCGATCCAGAGCTCAGTTTTTCACGTTCTTTATATCAATGGAAAGCTGGTGAAATTATCTACAAGATTCCGAGGGTCATTTTTGACATTTTGATGGAGTTTGGAGAGAGAAAATTGAAAAACAGGCCTTCTGGCACGTGGTCATGGACAGAAATGACGTTTCAACCACCGTTTTTAATGAAGAATGGCTCGCATTCTCTCCCAACATGGTTAAAAATGTTAGGGAATGGGTCTGTCAGGGCGCCCATGCTGTTTTGATGGCATTTTGGTCAATGGTTGAACCTCTTGCACTTTTCCCACGTTTCTCTCTCATGGGGTTGTGGTTTGCACTGTAAAAGCACAGAATTGAGTTCATTTTGCAAAGGAGAGACACTTTTCAGCTATGCAACTTCCTTTTTCTTCCTTCTTGGCAGAATTTGTGGAGAAATTTTACCTTTCCATGTAATGCAGCACCTTTTCTTGCCTTTGGATCACTTTAATGCACTGTATTGATGATCTAAGATGTTGATATATGTTCTGTGATTAAAATCCCTCAATCCTTGCATATATCTATCATTGCTTTCTTGATCTTTCATTACATTTTGAGCATTTGTGCATGTTTTGTGCATGTGTTTCCTTGTGGATTGTGCATTTCATGCAAACATCAGGTGTCTACAACTCCTTTGGTGCATCACCTATTAGCATTAGTTTTAGTTTATCTGCATTCTCTATCTCTGTCTCCTTTGGAATTTAGGGTAGGATTAGGAGTTTAAACCTCTGCAATTGTGCAAGTAAAATAGTTGATCAGAGAAGTTGAGGAACCAGCCTCTAATCTGGAGATTCCTCTTCCATTTTTGCAAGTCCCACACTTGGGAAGAGGATTCAATGTTGTGCAATCACACTGGATGCTTAGAATGATCAAACTAGAAATCTGATCAACATCCAGGGGGTGCTGTTGATTTGCAACAACAGCACACTACACATGGTACAGGCACATGCACAGGTGCACGCACACACGTTTACACATGCATATGTACCCGCACATGCACAAACATATGCACCTTCACTTGCTCACAATTCACATTTCACACACACGTACATGCACACGTACATGCACCTTCCACACGTGCACACCTCACATGCATGATGCACACATCACACGCACTTACCGCACACCCACACTTGGTACACTTACACACGCATGCATTTATTTCACACGTACACGCATACACACACACGCACACACACGCACATGCATTTAATTACGCACACACACACGTAGATGTGCACACTTACTCACACATGCATACACACGCACACGCACACGTAAACACATGCATTTCACATGCACACATCGCTACGTGCATTACACACACACATTTTCACGTGCACGACTCACACATGCATGCACTATGCACTTTTACACTCACATTAAATGCAAACGCACACACACACACACATACACACACACACACACATACGCACCTGCACACGCAGAAGCACACACATAAACACACGCTTACGCAAGCATACCCACAAACAAACGAAAACGCACATCCACACGTGCACACGCACGCACACACAAACACAGTTGCACACGGTGACGTTGATTTCACACTGCACACACATGCATACGCACACACACCACGCACATTGTGCATGCGCACATGCGCACAATGCACACGTACACACACGGCACACGCTGGCAGGCACATCAGAACACACACACACACATACACTTGCACACCCATACGCACTCACGTGTACACGCACACAAGCACACGCATACTCACATGCACATTAACACAATTTGTAACGACCACATCACACGTCTACACTAGATCATTCACACAATGTCACACGCTACAATGCACACATGCACACACTTGTCACATGCTCAACTAGCATATCACGCACGCGCACATGCACACACACAACAACGTCTCACACACACACGCACAAGCACACATGCACACTGCACAGGAGCATGCAATATGCATCCATAGCGCACACACACATGAGCACACGCACGCACACGTGCACATGCACACACATAAGCATATCCGCAAACAATATGCACATGTAATAGACACATTGACACGCACACGCACACGTCACATAAGTATCACTACACACACACATACGCACATGCACACGCAGAAGCTCATGCACACACACGTAGACACGCACTCGCACATGTGCACATGTGCACACACACACGCACACTCACACGCACACAGCACAATCACACGAAGGACATGCACACGCACACACATGCGAACACGCATACGGGCATGCGCACACGCACACGCACACTCCAACACACACAAACATACATACACACACACACACTCTCTCGCACACGCACACGCACACGCCCACACGCACACATACATGCACACGCACATGCACACACACACGCACATGCACACGCACACACACACACACGCACACACACACGCACACGCACACGCACACGACACACACACACACACACGCACACAGGCACATAGCACACATGCACACGCACACGCACACGCACACGCACGAGCTGACATATGACACACACACTCACATGCTGATGCACATGCACACGCACATGCACATGCAAATGCATACGCACAAGCACGCACACACACACACACACACACACACACGCACACACACACACACGCACAAGCGCACACACACATACACACGCACATGCACACACACACACGCACATGCACATGCACACGCACACGCACATGCACACACCCGCACACGCACATGCTCATGCACACACGCACACGCACACACACAAACACACGCACACGCACATGCACACAGCACAAGTACATGCACACAAATGCACACAGACACGCACACTCACACGCACACGTCACACGCACATGGCTGACTCACATGCACACGCACACACACACGCATGCACGCACACACACGTACACGCACACGCACACGCACACACACACACACGTATCACACGCTGACATGCACACGCACATGCACACACACACACATGCACACACACGCGCACACGCACAAGCACATGCACACACACACACACACACACACACACACACTCGCACGTGCACACACGCACACGACACACACACATGCACAGGCACAAACACATGCTTATGAAGCACACACACACATAACGCACACACAAGCACACACATGCGTGGACACACATGCACACTTGCATGCACAAACACACACACAAAACACGTGCGCACGCAAACACAGCTACACACGGACAAACATACACACACGCACACGCTCACACGCACGTAACTCATGCTCACACACACTCACAGACGCATGCGCAAAGACACCCACACATACACCCACGCACGTACACACACACACACACAGCGCATACTTATACGTGCATAGACACATGCACACACGCATGAATACGCATGCACATACACATGCACATGCATACACATACACACATGCACATGCACTTGTACATGCACATGCAAACACATGTACACGCACAC
>CM034147.1:473024912-473059912 GCA_019776745.2 Taxus chinensis | reverse complement strand
CACTACAAGGAGAAAGATGGAATATCACCTAATGGAGCAAGGCCTGCAAACACATCTCCAAGAACAACAAGCTTGTGCCAAAGCACTTAGGGAAAGAAAAACTAATCTATAGCAAAAAAATGTGCACAAGCACTTGGAGGAATGAAAAACCTAAACTGATACATACAGGGTGAAGCATTTCCTTCTATAGCAATGCTTTAGATGGATTCCATTGACTGGAATCTGTAGTTCTTCACCATCCAATGAAGACAACTGGAAAGCATTGTTGTCCTTACACTTTGTGACCATGTATGGGCCACTCCAAATGGCATCAAATTTTGAATGCCTTCCTGGTTTTGCTCTATCCACATCCCATTTTAACACTAGATCTCCAACTTGGAAGGATCTATTCTTGGCCTTTCTATCAAGGTCTTCTTTATCAAAGCCTAATCCTTCTCCATTGCTTGGGATGCTTGATTTCTGATTTCTTGGAGCTCCATCAATTCTGCATATCTGACTTCCATGGGCTCAAACTCTAACAACTCCAACTGTTTCATGAGTTCCAATGTTGGAAACTCAAGTGATATGTGCAAAATTGCCTCTCTTCCATAAACAAGCTTGAATGGAGAGTTACCTATAGATCTTTTAGGAGTTATCCTATCATCCCATAAGGATGATTTCAATTTGGTATGCCAAGACCTCTGATTCTCATCAAGAGTCCTCCTAATGATCCTCAACAAGTTCTTGTTTGTAGATTCAACCTGGCCATTACCCTGGGGGTAATAGTTTGATGAAGTACTTAGGTAGATCCTGTTCTTGATAGCCAATTCAGTCACCTTGGATCCAATGAATGCCAATGCATTATCTGATATTATTGTAGCTGGTATGCCAAATCTGGTTACTATTCCCTCATAGAAGTCTACGATGCTAGATTCATTTTCTTCCTTGAGTGCTACTGCTTCAGTCCATTTGGTGAAGTAATCTGTGGCTATTAAAATCCACTTATGCCCTTGGATCGAATTGGGATTAATAACTCCAATGAATTCTAAACCCCATTACATGAATGGCTGGTCAATTGAAATTGGATGCAATGGGAGGGCAGCTACCCTCTCTTTACCTGTGAAAAATGCACAATTCTTGCACCTCTTGATCCATGCATAACAATCATTGAAAATCTTGGGCCAATAATAACCAACCCTCATAATCTTTAGAGCTGTCACTCTTGGTGCAAAATGACCACCAGCTGGTCCACCATGGAACTCTTCCAGCACCTTATGAATCTGATTTGTACCAATGCATCCTAGCAGTACTCCATTCACATCTCTTTTGAATAAAACACCATCAACAAGGGCATATGGGACAACCTACAATCTGAAGTGTCTTCTTTGGGTCTTGTTCATCTCTGGAGGGCATAGGCCTGTGCTTAGGAAGTGCATTATACTTTGGGTCCAGCAAGGAGTGGGGACACCATTATTTTCCTCTTGAGTGCTTCCTTGCTCACGGTTGTCTTGCAATGCCAAAACAGTCTCTTTCTCAATGCATGATTCCTCTTGTTTACTCAAGATCAGTTGCTCACACAATCCTTTTCCTCTTACCAACTTGGTGACTTTGATCTCAATGTCATACTCCATGACATGAGTAATCCAACCTACCCTTTTTTCATTCAAGTCTTTGTTGAGGAGGAAGTCTTTAACCTCCGCATGAGAAACCAACAATTGGACCTTATTGTTTGAAACTAGATGCTTGAATTTCTTCAAGCTCCTGATTACTGCAAGAAAATGCTTCTCAATGATAGAATATCTCACCTCATAGTTCTCCAGGATTTGGCTGAAGAAAGCAATTGGATGTTCATCATTGTCTTTATTCTGCTATACCAAAATTACAGAAATAGTATCTGTAGACACCAAATTTGTGTCTTACGACCCCCTGTGCCCCGCATCTCATTTCACAACCTAACCTCATCACCTAAACCTTACACAATTATTTATTAATTACCTTATAATTAATAAATTCACATCTCCAAACCTGCCACCTCATTTCGCCACCTCATCATGACCTAGCCCTAATCCTAAACTAACCTAATTAAGACCTATAACTTGGTCTACATCCACACCCATGACTAATTACTCCTCACCCGCACCAAAACCAACCTAAGAATGACTTGACCAAGCCCACAACTAATCCCTCAGAAGAAAAGGAGGGAAGATTGGCTATTTTACTAAAAATAGCCCACTTTGACTTAAACGACATCGGTTCCTACTCGACTGCCGTCGGTTACGTAACCACCATCGGTTTTCTGTAAATGACCTCCCCCAACCAAAAACAAAGGATCGGGAATTCATTGAAAAGATCGGGAATTCACTTGGCCGAGCAGAGACAAGTGAAGGAAAGAAAGGAGTTTACAGAGAAGGACATCAAGCCCAAGACTGCAACTGAGTAACCAGAGCCCAGTGATACTCATCCAAGCATTGGGAGAGAAGATAGCTCATCTTTGATTTTCTGATCATCCTACCTGAGCCCTGCCTTCATTATCACAGTATTTGGACCTATTTCTTCATCAGGAACTTGTAATTACTGTCTTGTACGTTCTTTTAATAACATTTCTTGGACTTCTGAATCACAGTAATTATAAGTCTACTCCCAGATCCACTACCCGGTAACACCCTACATCTAACTGTACCTCCTCTACCCTTACATTGCCCCCAAGAACAACCCCCATACTGTCTGAGTCTTCTCCATCACCCCATTACCTATCCCCAATCATTTACTAGCCTAATAAACACCATAGCCACCTTATAGCCAACCTTCACTAAAAGCCCCTAAATCACTGCCCCTACCGATATCGGTTATTAGGAGCTGGTACCGGTGACAGTGAATGACATCGGTCACTGTGATTCAAAACCAAGACCAGCCTTTTCTCTATTTGTTTTAACAGGGTAGTTAAATTGTAATCTTGCAATAACTTCTTTGTTAGAATTTTTGTTAATTCGTATTAGTAGGGGAACTGACCAGCTTCGAAAGGAAGTCCAATATTTCCTAGGCCTAAGGTAGTTCCCTCATTTATTGTCTAATTAGAATCTGGTGGTCTTGTATTCTTACTTACAGGTAGTCCTTCCCAGACAAAAAGGAGTTCTTTGCAATCGATTTGATCTCTCTCTACGGTACGTGCACACCCTCCAAACATCCAACAAGTATTCCTCCTAGCCCTAACCCTTATCTATTTCTCAAGAGAATGAAAGGATAGAAGTAACTCTATTCCAAGAACGGAAACATCCTTCTGTGTGAAACATTTTGGCACACCCGGTGGGACCCATTTTGGGTTCTTTCTTTCTTGCTTGCTTTCATATAGGGATCATACTTACAGTTTGTTTCTGCTAAATATTCACAAAATATTTTTTCATTTTGGTAAAAGAATTTGTCTTGCTTTCACATATTTGCATTAGTGAAAATCATCTCCTTGATTCATCAAATATCATTTTCGATTTGGGTTTAAAACACGTGCATCCCATTCTTGCTTGCTGTTTTCAATTCTAGTGAACATAGATTAAGTAACAGGTCATACATGTGGGGGTGATATCCATGGTATTGACAAGAAATTAATCTTACTTTCACTGCACAACACATACCAAATCAAATCATAAATTAACACAACAGCTCAAACATCCCCCTTTTCCGCGGTATTCGTCTGCCCGATTGAGGTAACCTTATAAGCCAAAAAAAACTTGACATTTCCCCTAAGTCTTCTGTTTAGGATTGACATCATCTTGCATCTAAGGCATAAGCCCACAATAATTAAAACTAATCCTAGGGTTAGTCTCTTGATTTGCTTGTGCATCTTGCTTGTTTTTTGTTCAGTTTCTCTGTCTTACACTGTTTTAGTGATTACTTCAGAATAGTTGGGTAGGCATACTAAGCATTGTTAACCCCAAATCAGCAACTTCCTATAGCTTCTTACACCGGTTCTATTATACCAACATTGGTTAACTTACCGACGCCGGCTACAGTCTCACCAATATTGGTTACTATCTTTCATAGTTCCCAAAACCAGCAACCTACCAATTCCAACATTTTGTTGCTACTTTTGTTTCTGATAGATTGCATCCCTGCTGTGTACTCTTGTCCATGGTTGTTATCACTCAGAAACAAGCTACAGCCATGGTTTCACATGCCTGTTCCGTGCCTTTTCCTGAATCACCCCCTTCACATTCTATAGGGAATCCTACGGACACCAGTGAGGTTCCCAAAATCCCTGTAGGAGATAAGGAATTTGTGAAATTTTTAGATGCCAATCCTAGCATTGTACAGTACTATTTGTCTCATGCCCCTGACCGTACACCCGACGGTCAATTCCTTGTTGGCATGCCTATTAGTATAGCCACTCACTTAGCTCCTTCCCCACCTAATAACTCCACCTTACCTTCTTCATCCTTAGCCCCATCTCCCAACTCAGTGGCTTCAGAGGTTCTTACGGCACAGATTGGCTTTCCTTTTGTTAATCTGGGGCCCCATGTATCATTACCGCCAACTGCTACTACCTCATCTCTCTCGCAGACTGCTCCTTTCATAACTTGCTCTCTGCCACCTATCCACACGAGCTTTCCTTCTCAAGCCCCACCCACCTTTTCATTTCCACACACTTATCTGGTGGCTTCAACACCTTATATAGGACATCCCTATTCGGTCACCTCAACATATTCATCCTCAATACCTTATCAACATTTAGCCCCCCATTGTCTAGTGGAGGCCCTTGGCCCAATCCTCCACCTTTTACAACAACCACACCATCGTCTCATCCAACCACTGATTTCATCAAACACATGATTGATAAGATGTAAAATATGGAGGCTTCTGTTTTAGGAAGCCGCAGCACCATAACATACGAGCAAGTTTTTTGGGAGCCTATTCATCCTTCTGTCCCCCTTCATTCATATCCTCCTCAATGGGAATTACCAAAATTCACTCATTTTAATAGTAAGGAGGATCCTCAACAAAACTTGTGATCATTTAGACAAGCCTGCTATCTAATTGCTCATGACGATGCTTTACTACTCCGCACCTTTCCCATGTCCTTATCAGGACCCGCCTTGGAGTGGTACAGTGCTTTAACCCAGCACTCAATCTTCTCTTTTAACCAATTATCCCAATCTTTCTTGGATCATTTCTCCATTAATATTGCTAAGAAAGTATCTATCACCAACCTCTATGCCATCCGACAATTTGAAGATGAATCTATCGCAGATTTCGTTGGACGATGGCGGGGTCTCATCAACCAACTTACTTATGCCTTGCCTCAGGCCGAACTCATCGAACTCTTTACGTAGGCCTACGCTAAGCACATTTCTCCTACCCTCCAAATTCAAACTTTCCACACCTTTGATGAGGCCTTTACTATGGCTTGAAAACTAGAAATTCGAGCCTTAGAGGAAGAGAAATTGCGGTTGCGCAACAAAAACCCTAATTTCTGAACCAAAGACTCCACCAACAAACCCAACACCACCAATTATCACGCATCGACTGCTTCAAAATCAAAAGAATCTGTCCACGCAGTGATGGTCAAATCCTAAGCACCGTCTAATACCCCGCCAAAAACCACCTATAAGTATAAAGTTGAGCCCATCAATTACACTCCCTTGGGAGAAACTTATGGTGTCATATTGGAAAAATTGCTCAAAGCAGGAGCTATCACCTTGCCTCCTATTAAACCTCACTCCGAGTTTGATTCCACCCACGCTATACCTTCTTGGTACAAAGAAAATGACTTCTGTAACTTCCACCGTGTGAAGGGACACAGTCATGAAAACTGTAAGATGTTGAAAAACATAGTGCAGGAAATGGTTGATGCAGGGGATATAACCCTCGATAATCCTAATGCCCCCGAAATTTGAAAATATTCAATAAACCATTCCCAAACCACTCTTCTAATAGTAACATAAACAAATATATCTTAGCCGAGGAGAGTCTTCATGAAATCCATGTAGTTTTCGATTCCCAACCAAAAGCCTCTATTGAGAAAATTCTGAATCAAGCCTCTTCACCAATGCAAGAATCCGCACCCGCTTCACCACCATCAAGACAAGATGATAACCTTGCCATTCCTTTACCCATAAAGGAATTAACCACCCAGAGTTCCCTTCTCACAAATGAGCCTTCTTACACCACATCTTTGCAAGACTATGAGCGGATGTTATCTAACTTATCTATTTCCCAAACATCTCCTTCTACCACTTTTGCTATACAAGAGGAAGGCTCGCCACTTTTTTCGTCATCCTTAGATGAGAAACCCCTTGAACCGACATCACCAAATTCTTTAATCATGACGGATCCTCTCAGACATGCCCTCCTACCTATTAGTTCTTCATCGCCTAAATCTTTTCAGCAACCGTTTGACCTCTTAATGCCCATTGATACAGTGCCTCATTTAACCCCTGTATCACACCCACAGTGGACCGGAATCACAACCCACATTTCTTCCATACAAAATTTCCTATTCACATGTGAGGATTGTCACCCCTCTGAAGATAGACGAGTCCTATGGGAACGTTTGAGTACACCATGCTCTACTCAGATGCAGATGACCAATCCAGACACCTCTATCATATACCCGCAGTGTTTACAAAAACTCAAAATTCCTATGTCTTCACCTTCAACCCCCTCATCTCTACCGAATACCTCATCCACCTCTATTAACCTAACCAAACCTCCCCATATGCTTGGGAATTTACCAATACCCAGCCTAACACACCCACCTAAATGGTTAGATTTATCCAAAAATCAAGCCGTCCATCTACCTAGGACACAGACCCAATCTCCTCAAGTCCAATCTATACCTCTGTCACAACTAAAACCCTCACCATCACACCTATCTTCTATATTGGGACCTCACCCCTCCGCCTTGCCTTAATACATTGTACCTCCTGCGTTTTCTTTAAAATGACCTGCACCTTCTACATCCATATCCTGTCCACCTATCAACCCTAAACAAACTCCATCATCAAAGGATTTGTTTGCTGTCACTCCTCTTTCTCCGTGGTTGTTTCCTGATACCACATCATATGTGGCCTCATCATCTAACCAGCTAAACATAACTTCTGCGCCGAAGAAGCCATGTTTAGTTAAATCTAATTATCAAAACCCCTTATCTAAAACACCATCTGTACGAACCAACCATACCCAAACATTACCAAAACCCACCCAATCAATAGCTTCATCTTCCTCTGACTTTGACCCGCTTAAAGGATCTGACGCTAAGATCCTTGATATGTTGGTGGAGAATGCGACCATTTCCCTACCCCCACTTAGATCTTATGATCCATCTAAACCTCGACCTATAGGTTATGATGAGTCTAAAATACGCACTTACCACCACACACCAGGACATGATGTAGAGGGATGCAAAGCTTTGAAAGCCATCCTTTGTCAGTCACCTCTCTCAGATAGAAAGGTTAAGAAAGACAACTTACGAAGGGAGAGACCTTTATCTTCAATTCCCTCTCCTATACCACCTGTCCCCACCTCACCAAGATCTATCATTATTACAACCCCACCTCTCGAAGACCATGTCTTATCCCTACCATCTTCCTCCTCTCGTGTTCACGAGATCAACATGATTCGTGTTGCTACTCGAGGGAAAAAAAATAATGGGAAAGCTAAAGAAAGTACACCTGCACCCTCTCTTTCTCCGTCCACCATCTCAATCGCACCACCACCTAAAGTGGTTATTCGTGGACCTGCCTACCCTGTCTCTGATGGAGTTTCCCACTGAACCATGATCAAACAACTTCACCAATCACCTGTAAAAATGACACTGTATGATCTCATTCAGACCTCTGAATCTCATCGACAAGCTCTCGTTGAAATCCTTCAAGGGATATAGGTCTTACCTAACGAAACCTTGCCCATTACCTCCATCTTAAAACCTAACCACATTGCTTCTCTCACCAAAAAATCTATCACTTCCGTCCCTATACAGCAAACCGCTACTGTCAATTTCTCTGAAGAAGAAATTGTTGACTTTGGTGTAGAAGATCCTGACCCTGCTCTTTTCATCTTAGCTTACGTTTGGGACATCCGGGTGCGTCATGTTATGATTGATGGGGGCGCTAGCCTAAACATCATCTCTTCCAAAGCCTTCTAACAAATGAATATCCCCTCTAGCTGCATGTGTGCCAACCCCACCATGTTGCGTTCATTCAACGATGTTATTACTTCTACCTTAGGCACTGTGATCCTTAACATTCGTGTAGGGCCACGTACCTTACCCGAACTCTTCTATGTCCTTGAGGGTGAATTCCAATACAACATGTTGTTAGGATGCCCTTGGATTTGGGCTATGGGATGCGTTCCCTCCACCTTATATAGATGCATAAAATTTGAGTATGAGGGGAAATCCTACACCGTAAAAGCTGACCCTCCCCCCTTCAAAACCTGCAATATGTTATATCACCCTAATGATGTGCTTTTACCAGTCAAGACACCCATTCATCCAACCCAACCATCCACTTTAACCACACCTCAACCATCCACCTCAACCGCACCTACACCTTCAACCAATGAAACCGCCGTTGCAAATACCACTTCCTTTCCTGCAGACAATATCCCAACCTCAAATCCCTTAGTAGATGTCTTTTAACACCTTACACTGGGGGAGTATCACCTATATAATGTTAGCATGCTCCATACCCCACAGGAGTACGGACAGTTACATGCACATCCTACCTATGACCATCGTGTGGGGGAAGTAATCTCTTACAGACTACCTAATTTCCACACCAACCTAACGTATGGGGGTGTCAATACATCCTCTATCACCCCTGAACCTCCCTTGGTGTGGTCCCCTTCCAATTTGATTTTAAATATCTAACTAATCGCCGTTTCGCTCTCACCTTCCTGACGCGCTGTGCTTGGAAGGGCTTCGGTTTCGGTCTTTATGAACAAGACCGACATACGATCATTCCCATTACTACACGCAAACACAAAGATCGTCATGGTTTTGGATTCTCTAAACCACCTACACTAAAAACATCGCATATCCACTATATCCAGGAAGGCGATGAAGTCACCTCTTTCGGACCATCATCACCCATTTTTCCACCGTCACCCATAGAGTCAATAGACCCTGAATCTATCCCTCCTAACTTTTTTTTTCATAAATGCTATCTTCTTGGGTCCTCTCACTTATTAAGGTGATAATGAAGACCCATCTTATCTTCCCCTTCTGTATCCAAACATGATCGAAGAGGACTCACCTTCAATTAATGTTGTTGAGTGCTAGGATGATGACTCCATCCTCACTTACCTTGGTGTGGATGACTCTTATATTCAACGTGCCTTGCCATCTGATACTCAAACCATGTTGAATGAGTCGACTATAGAAATCAACATCCACACCAAGGACGATCCTCACATTGTGAAGATCAGACAATCTCTTACCGCATCAGAATAAACTGCCTTCATTACCTTCCTCCGTGCCCGCGACCAAGCTTTCGCTTGGTCCTACGCTGACATGCCAGGAATTGATCCTAACATTGCTGTCCATAACATGACCTTAAAACCTGATGCCAAACCATTTAAATAGAAACTGAGAAAAATGCATCAATGCATTGCCCTCTTGGTCAAAGAAGAGCTTTAACGACTCCTTTGTGTTTCCTTCATCTTACCTATTGACTATCCTTAATGGATCTCTAACATCATACCTATTACTAAAGCAACGGGGGGACTTTGGATATGTACGGATTTCTGGGACCTTAACCTCACTTTCCCAAAGGATGACTTCCCCCTCCTAATTATTGATCAACTTGTTGATCTCACTGCGGGCCATGAGATGCTTTCTCTCATGGATGGCTTCTCAGGATACAATCAAATTTTGGTAGCCCCGGCCGATCAACATAAAACTACCTTCATAACTCCTTGGGGAACCTTCTGTTATCGTGTCATGCCATTTGGCCTTAAGAATGTTGGTGCGACCTATCAGCGGGCTATGAATTACATTTTTCATGACATTATGCACACTATCCTTGAGGATTATGTCGATGATCTTCTTGGCAAATCTAAACATCACAATGAACATCTCGATGTTCTAACCATTATTTTCGATCACCTGTTACAATATTGTGTTCGTCTTCAACTAAAGAAATGTGTCTTTGGTGTCCTTTCGGGAAAACTCCTTTGTTTTATCGTCTCTTTGCGTGGCATCGAGGTCGATCCAGCTAAATTCAAAGTTATCCTAGAAATTCCCCCACCTACTAACCTCAAACAATTACGTAGTTTGCAAGGTAAACTCCAATCTATCCAGTGTTTCATCTCTCAACTCTCAAATCGATGTCAACCTTTCCATCATCTTCTTAAAAAGGACATCGCCTTTTAATGGAGCAAAGAGTTCCACCAAGCCTTTTAGGCTCTTAAAGCCTATCTCTTGCAACCACCTGTGCTAATCCCACCTCAGGACGATCACCCTTTCTACCTTTACATTTCTGCCATCGACCATGTTGTAGGAGCCATGCTCACACATCGTGACTCTAAGCATCGAGAACAAGCCATTTATTACATAAGTCATACTCTCATGGATTACGAGACTAGGTATACACATGTAGAAAAGTTGTGCCTAGCCCTATCATTCGTAGCCACCAAACTCCGACACTACCTCCTGAATCAAAAAACTTTTGTCATCACCAACGCGAACCCCATTCATTATATGTACGCCAAACCACATCTAAAGCAATGCATCACCTGATGGCTTATGCTCCTTACCAACCTCGACCTTGAATTTGTACACCATAAATCAATAAAAGGACAAACTATTGCAGACCAACTCGCAGAAGCCCCTTTACCTAGGGAACAATTTACCAATTTTAATTTCCCTGACGAACTCATTGCCACTCTTTCACTCAGTGAGGGGTCATATCCAATGACCCTCTTCTTCGATGGATCCAAATGCTAGCGCGGCAGAGGAGCCGACATTGTTCTCATTCCTCTTGATGTTGAGCCTATGCCTCTTTCATTCTGGCACAATTTCCCCTGCACTAATAATACAGTGGAATACGAGGCCCTTGTTTTGGGTCTGTAGGTTGCGTTACACTTAGGTGTCAAGTCTATTAACATTTTCGGTGACTCCCAACTGGTATTCAAACAAGCTATGGGCATCTACCAATGTAAAAATGAGGAACTTCAAAAGTACAAACATTACGTGGATTCACTTTTGACCTTATTTACTCATTATTCTATCCAAACCATTCCCCGCTCCACTAACAAATTTGCGGATACTATGGCTTGCTTAGCCTCACAAATTCCTACCTCACTAACTAACTCTGACATATTCGTCTTGGTCCAACAACTCTTTACCCCATCTTACTCAACCCCAAATGTTTGTATGATAAATAATGTGTCTACTAATTCGCAGGATACCTGGTATCACCAATTTCACGACTACCTTACAACCTCTGTTCTCCCACCTGACCTTACTAGTAACGGAAAACGTGCATTTCTTAAAATTGTTTCTCGTTATGTCGTCATGGGGGGACTCCTCTATAAACGTGGCTTTGATGGCATCCTCCTTCGATGTCTAACCGGTGTGGAGGTCACCTATACCATCCAACAAGTCCACGATGGTATTTGTGGTGGACATTTTAGTGGCCTTACCATGGCCAAACAAATCCTTTTCCTAGGCTATTATTGGCCTACTCTTAATAACGACTGCTACGAATATGTTAAGCATTGTGTTATGTGTCAACAACATGCCAACCTTCAACATACTCCTAGCCATCCGCTACAGGTCACACGAGATCTTTGGCCTTTCTCAAAATGGGGTTTAGACCTTATTGGTGAGATTCAGCCACCCTCTTCACAACGTCATGGTTGGATAATCACAGCAACTGAAAATTACACTAAATGGGTGGAAGCCATTCCACTCATTTCAACCAAAAAAGAAAAAATCGTCGAATTCATTAACCATCACATTATCTGTCGTTTTGGAGTTCCTCATTGCTTGATAATAGATAATGGAAAATCTTTTAAAAATAAGTTGTTACAAGACCTTTGTGACAACTTTGGTATCAAACTTAGCTTCTCATCACCTTACTATCCACAAGCAAATGGTCAAGCCGAATCTTCTAATAAAACTCTCACCAAAATCCTCATGAAAGTTGTTAACGATTCTGGAAGCAATTGGCCTGATCACATCCCCTTTGCCCTTTGGGCTTATCGGACTAGCATTCGCACCTCCACTAATGCCACCCCATTTTCTTTGGTATATGGTACCGAGGCTGTCTTACCTCTCGAAATACAAATACCCTCCCTAAGAATATCTCTTCAGGATATTCTCACCAATGATGATTTCCGCCAAGAGCGGTTAGCCCAATTGGAGCTTCTTGACGAGCATCGTCTTACAGCTCTTGACCACGTTCAAATCTATCAAAAGCACATCAAGCATGCTTATGATAATCAACTTCGTGAGCATACCTTTAAGGTTGGTGATCTTGTCCTCAAAGAGAATCAACATGTAACCAAACTAGAAAAGAGCAAACGTGGCAAATTTGCTCCAAATTTTATTGGGCCTTACATTATCACTCACATCTACGGATCAGACACTTATCGTTTAGCTTCACTTAATGGTAAACCTGAGCTTGAACCCCTTAATGCCTTGCATCTCTGACCATTCTACTGTTGAATTTAGTGTTACATCACTTCTTATCTACCTTGCGCTCGTCACTTGAGCTCATTTACCACCTCATACACTTTGTTTCATACATCTCAAAATAAAATCAAGCTCACATGGTTTGGTCATAACCTCCCCTTAAAGATGTCTTCCCCTTTTTAGTCTAGTCCATGACTTAAAAGTATCAAAATAACACGTTCTCAATTATACGCTTATGGGATATTCTTGAGTCAAACTTCCTACAAAACTAGATGCTGCATGCCAAACGGACATCTAGACCTCTAAAGTTATACATAGACTGCTCCCTCGAAGGACAGCTATGTGTAAAGCCACTTCTACTATTATAAATAGACTACTCCCCCGAAGGACAACTATACACAAAAACCACATCTGCTACTATAAATAGACTGCTCCCTTGAAGGACAACTATACAAAGTCAACCTTCATCAGAAGCTTCTCGCATTGATCAACTTCGTGAAGAGCTCAAGAACAACAAAATTCATATCCCCTATGGACTTCCCGCATTGATCAGTCTATATCCAGAAAAGTAAAAAAACAGTATTCCACAGCACTTTTGAGTCATGGACTTGTCTGTTTAGGTTTGGTTCTCTTTAGTTAGCATAATCACCTTATAACAAGTTCTCTGTGCCCTAGCTCTACTAGCCACCTCACTTCACCATTTGTCAAAACAAAAAAACTCAAGGGACGTGATGTATATCCGATATATTGTGATTATATGACTCTTTTCACCTACCCACTTCTCGCCTATGCAAGGCACCTAGGGATTCAAGCTCATCCTACGTTAATAAGTGGTTTGTTTAGCTCTTGTCAACTACGGGACACTTTTGCCTCTTTTACTCGAATCTAGGATTGTGTGTTGACCTTAATCAGGACACAATTCCCTACTACTTGGGTAAGCTAACTTTCATTTCACCTATACCTACACCAACATCGCCAGTCCCTTACCAACACCAACAAATGTTACCCTACCAATATCAATATTTTTACCAGTCAAAAAATTGCCTAACTATAACCAAGTTGCCTAAATTCACCTCTCCCTGGTCCTAAAGGAGAACTACATTGGTTTGATGCCCCTCCTTGCTTTGTGCAATGGGCTATGTAGGTAGCACTTAGGAGACATGGGGTCTCCCAAGGTTAGCTCGACCATCCCCTACCATAACCTATCATGTGTGGTAAATATAAATCTTTTTATGTATTTCTATTTGATCACATTCATCTTTATCTTTTTTTCAAAACAAAACATTGAAAACACAACCATTCTTATTATTATCATAACTCAAATCAACATACATATTCAGTTTTATTTAGATGTTAAACAAATACATCTTCTCGGTTATCGACGCACAGGTCAGTATCCTTATTTATTCTTATACTCCTATGAAATTCACTTAGACCCTTGTGCCTCCTCTCGAATCAGATGGTGATCGTGATAGTCGACGCCACTCACTTGGCCTCTCCATCCTTAAAGGTGCCACTACTATTGGTTCCTCCCACTGATCCACCAACATCTCCTGTAACATACGAATACATCCTCTCGCGTGGTGGAATCTCACCTCTAGTCTCTCCACTCGTGACTCTGCAACTGCTAACAATCTCGTTGTCTCATTCACCCGCGTTTGGAGCTAATGAACTAAACCCTGCAGATGATCTCTCTCTGCTGTAATCACAACTATATCAGGATGATCGGCCCTCTCACGTGAACCTTGCAGCTCCGCTACCCACCATAATCTATAAGCCTCTGTCGCTCCCGCATCCATTACCCTGCGATTGGTTGCTATCTCTTCTGGCCCTTCTGGAGGTGTCGGCTGGGGAGGTGAGAATAATGCCTCAGCGTCGATCCTCATGTATGGTCTATAAGCCATAGGTATATCCTGAACAAATCCAAATTGTCATCGCATGCAATCTAGAGAAATCCTCTCGTACTCACCCGGCCTGTGCCATGCGATCCACCTCAATCACTCTACATACCTCAACTCCTCAGCTATGTTCTCTATCACGATATAGTTCCCGTAAGGCCTCCAACAAATATCCACAATCGTCACCATCTCCCATACCTGCCTATAATACTCGATGTCATCTATCACGACCTGGGATCTCGCCTCTTGTTCTATCTGGACCCATCGTCTGAATCCCAACCTCTACACTCCTGTCTCTCTTTCCTGGATTGGTCGGCCTATTGGTCGCACACACATAATGTACTCATAGGCCCAACAATGTAATAAGTATGCACAATCCAATGTCATCCTGTAATTTCGCTTGCAGGCCCATAAACCCCTGTATAACTCTGCCAGATATGTGGGTGCCCATGCGAAAGTCACGCTCCTTTCTATCATTTCCCAAATAACACACATCAATGCTTTTGGAAATCTTCCCCCATCCGCCCTTGGTAATGCATAATACCCCACCGCTATCATTTAATACCACTTCCAACCTTGTTTCCTTTGGGTGTGTTGCATACATTGTACCATAAGTGAATGTCAAACCTCGCTGTGTCAAATCTCGTGCAGCTGAACCAAATACTATTGTTATCACTCCCCGCGCCGCACTAGGCAATGCCTGATACATTGGTCTTCCTGTAATTGGGAGCCTCAAAATTCTAAACACATCTTCCATCGTTACTATCATCTCCCCTATTGGCAAATAGAAGGTATTCTTTTCTGGATTCCATCTCTCAATCAACGCCTACAACATAGCATGATTGCGTGTGATTCATGAATAATAGCGGATTCCACTTAACCCCACACAGTTTATCAATGCCCATTCAGCCGGTGTTACATCTGCTCAGATTCGTGACAGTAAAGCTGACACACTATCATTCATCCTCAACCCTACCTCCGCCTACATACATCAAAACGACACACAACCATTCAATAAATCAAATTCCCAAGTGTTTTTTCTCACATTCTATAAATTGCTACAGTAACCGGTATCGGCTATAGATAACCGATACTGGTTTTCTAACCGATACCGGTTATCTCTAAACGATACCGGTCACTGTCAATCCTATACATCCTGCTTAAAAACATCCCCTACAATAATTATTTTTCTCATTTACTCCTCTCTATACCTATAAACATACGTGAACACCCTGCTTACCTACCCCATAACACTCACTCTATCCCAAACCCTTTCCTATCACCTTTTCTTTCTCATCTCTACCCTCTTACCTTCTCTCATCCTATTCATCAAAACATGCAAGAACTAAAATACAACCAAACAGTTTACCTCTTGAGATGCAGCAGCTTAGAGTGGAACCTGTCTTCCCTCTCATCCCTACCTGTTGGATGCTTCTCCTCGTTTAGCCATGTTCACCACCCTCTTCAAATATAACTTACCTTTTTGCCTTCTTAATCCCAGCTCACAATGGCTTTACCTGTCTCTTTCCTCCTTATCACTCAATTCTTTCATGCAATTACCTGTATCAGTCGTCAAACAGCATCGCATTCACGTATTTAACTTGTTGCATGACTCTAAAAATAAGAACTTAAGTTGCCACCAAAGCTTTTCTATTTTTAGAAAAGCTCATTTCGGCATAACCGGTATCAGTTACCTGACCGATATCGGTCAATAATCTACCGACGTCAATTGGCTAACTGATATCGGTCACATGCCTCCTTTTTCCTAAACTTGGGCCTTTTCTTTATTTTTTACAAATTTTTGTGGCGCCCGCCTCTTTCTCCTGCATAACTACACCATTATCACTATTTGTCATCAGAATCACATAAACATATATATATATATATATATATATATATATATATATATATATCATCACAATTTCATCAACATCATCTATCTACATTAAAACAACCATCGACAAAATACATACGACATTTTAAATATATACATCAAACCCATCAGTATACACACCATGTGGATCAAACTCATCATCTATATACATATCATATTTCAAAAACCATCGACAAAAAACATAAAACATTGTTTAAATATACAACTTCCCCTACATGTGGGCCTCAAAATCAGCTCATAATAATATATAGCCGGCATATGGGCCGCATATCAATGTTTAAATATACAACTTCCCCTACATGGGGGCCAGTCTGTCATGCTCAAAAATAATACAAAGCCAGCACGCAGGCCGCAATCAACTGTACAAAATCTCAACTCGGCTCGCAGGCCGGTATATACAACAAGAATGAATAAATAAATCATATATAGGCACATAGGCCTCTATATACATAACCAGTTCACAGACCGGTGTCTATATCCAATATCCAAAAAACCATATCCACTCCAGGGGTGTCTCAGCTCTCCCCACCACCCTCAACCCCTCTCCCTGCTGGTCCCTGTGCTGGCTCTCGCCTCCTCCCTGTCACCGACCCACCAGCCTGTGGTTGTGCCCCCTTGGGATCTCTGGCTCTAAGAGGTCTCGGCTCTAGTGTGCCGCATATGGCTGATAGTCAGCCCCAGTACCATCAAGGACGTCCTGATAATACCGGGCCTCCGCTCTCGCCTCCATATAGCGGGCCCGTGCCACCATGGCTACTGGGGCTGGTCCCCCGAATCCTAATAATAGTGGCCCCTATCCTGCCGGTGCACCCTGTGCCTGTACCTATGGCGGTGCCTATGCCTGCAGCGGGGCTGGTGCCTGTGGTGGTGCCTGTGGCTGTGTCGGTGCCTATGGTGGTGCCTGTGGTTGTACTTGTGCCTGCACCTGTGCCTGGGCTAACTGCCCCTGTAATACTCTGATCTGTGCCTGTGCAGTAGCAAGCTGCCCCTATAATAACTACACCTGTCCTACGAGTCGGTCCCTCTCTGCTATAACCACCGCCAAATCTTGCTGTGTGGGTTGTGCTCTCCTGGCTGCTCTCTACCCTTGCCCACCACACCAAAAATGAACTTCTGCACCTGGCATCGTCCACTATATCGTCCATCGGCTTCTCTGCTACCCAATCTGGGTTAACGGGCTGCAGTGCTGGCAGTGGAGCCTCTACATCATCCCTCCGGTACTGTGGGAAGGGAGGTGGCTCATCCTGTCGCAGCCCCAACTGTCGTCGTACCCTCTCTAGGGGTATCCGCTCATACTCTCCGAGCCTCCATCCAGCTATCCAAAAAGTATACTGGATCCAGTGCATCTATGCTCGAGCTCCTCCTCAGGGCTGATGGCCTTTGTCGGGCCTCCATACAATGTCCAGTGCAGTCAAGCCCTCTAACATATGACGGTAGTAGGCTACATCCCGTCCTGCGAGCACCACTCATGGCTGGCCCACGACCCCTAACCACCTCTGAAAGCCATATCTGTATACAATCTGTGGCCCTGGCTGCTGGGGTAGCCCTACAGGTCGTATACATATGATGTGCTCATATGCCCAGCAGTGTAACAAAAATGTCGAGCAAATCCCAAATCACCTCATCCGGCAATAACCTCACAACTCTCTGTATAGTTGCACCAGATATACTGGTACCCAGGCATAGAACGTATGCTCCTCTACAATCTCGTGCAACACTCCCATCAAAGCCCATGGGAAGCGGCCTCCCTCTGAGTTCAGGAGGGTGAAGCATGTGATACCTATCATCATCAATATGGCAAGTCGTGTCTCATGTATGTGTGCGCAATACATGTCGCTATAGGCAATGCTCGCGCTGTGATAGGTCAATAAGGTGGCTGCATCCCCAAATACTTGAAAAATATTGTCCATCGCCGTCTCCGCATCTACCTAGAACACTGCCTCCCCTACGATCGGCAGTCTCAGGATGCGATACACATCCTCCAGGGTAATCGTCATTTCTCCAGTAGGGAGATGGAAAACATTGGTTGCCAGATCCCATCTCTCGATGAGGGCAACCATAAGGCTGTGGTCCCTATCTACAGCCCTATACCGCTAGACTCTGCTGAGTCCCACCTCACGCATAATGGCCCACTGCACTGCGGACACATGTGGCTGCATCTGTCTCAATAGCGGGGGCATCCGATCCCGCATCGTAAGCTACTGACGTGCCTGCAAAAACAACCCACTTCATTAGACCTACCCTTTACAAAAACAACTAGCTTAACCCTCTATATCCCCTTTTACCCCCCCAACCACACCCCGACTCTATAACACACATCTACACTTACCCTACACATCCCCTTTACCACTAACCAACCAACCAACCACCCCGATATACTCTAGCCATCTACCTATACCCCCCCGCCACTTTAACACCCTCCTACTTCATACCCAACACCTAATCTATCCTAACTGAACCAACCACACAACCACCCCATTTCCACCCCCCACCTCAATCACCTTTCCTATCAATTCTACCCCCTCCCTCTTCACCCCCAAACAACAAACAAAACAAAAGCAACAAACAACAAACAAAACCAAAAAAACAAAACAACAAACAAAAACACACAACAAAAACAACAAACAACCAAACAACAAACAAAACAATGACCGGTACCGGTCACCCTTGACTGCCACCAATCCCCTCCCCAGCATATCCTATGCACCGGCACCGGTCGATATACGACCGACGCCGGTCTACCAAAAATCCAAGTTGTGCCAAATATTTGGTTACCAATGTCGGTCGCCTAGTGACCGACATCGGTCACTGTCTAGGTCCAGAGCCGAACCCGATGCGGCCCTCAAAAACATCTTTTTACCTATTTATACCCTTTTACCCACTGGAAAACCCTACAACCCTAACCACCCTACCGTTTTAACCTAACTAACCTACCTACCCACTCCATTTTACAAATTACTTCAATTTATTCATTATTTTATTCAAAATTTGGATTCCTACCCAAAACCCACATCTCGCATACAATCATTAAATTCACATAATTAAAGGTCTAGAGCCTACCGGTACGACTACACGTCATCGTGGTGGGATAGGTGGTGGTGGTCCAGCTGGTCCAGCACCTCCTGCTCCTCCTGGCTGTGCCATGGCTCCAAATCTCCTCAGCTGGGTTCTCCACCAATCCAATTTTGCCTCCTACTCGCTGGGGTCTACCAATCACTCACTTCTCCACTCAACTACTGCCAACTCAGCATACAAACTCAACAAAATCAATTTTAAACCCAGACAAGCCGTATTGGTTATCAAATTGACAATGTGACAATGACAAGCCATATTTTTCTTTTTATAGGTTTTTTACCTATAACCGATAGCGGTTATATTGTGCCCTAAAACACCGGTATCGGTCCTCTAACCGATACCGGTCATATTTAACCGATATCGGTTTTATACCTATTTCACCACAATTTCTGCCCTTATTCACCAATCTCCCTTTCTCACCACATCGTCTATACCCTCCTTTGCTAATTAGCCTTTTTTGACTTCATCGGCCCAATTCACGGCCTCAATCAACCAACCAGGCCTGCCCACAACCGCAACCAACCATTTGGCCCGACCCAAGGCCGCAACTAACCAATCAGGCCCAACCCAAGGCCACAACCAACCAATCAAGCCCGACCCAAGGCCGCACCCAACTAACCAGGCCCGACCTAAGGCCGTAACCAACCAATCAGGCCCGACCCAAGGCCGCAACCAACCAATCAGGCCCGACCCAAGGCCGCACCCAACCAACCAAGCCCGAGCTGAGGCCGCACCCAACCAATCAGGCCAGACCCAAGGCCGCAACCAACCAATCAGGCCTGACCCAAGGCCACAACCAATCAATCAGGCATGACCCATGGCCCTCACTAATCAATCGGCCCGACCCAAGGCCGCACCAATTAAATACCTCACCCAAAACCTGTAAATTATAATTTTATCCAACCATCATGTAGCTTTTTGTTCAATCGAGCTCACCTGTTCGTGTTTTAGCATGATTAGGGTACTTGACTTGATTAGTTGACCAACTTTGCCTAGACTGAGACCGTGACGTTTATCTCAACCAAACCAACCATTTGGTACTGCCGAACATACCTAAACGTTCCTGTACCTTACCCGTTATATCCCCTGGAGCTACTTCCTATGCTTTGGATACCAGGATTATATCACCATTGTTTGGATAAACTATCGACCTTTGCCTATGAATTGCTTGTTTTCTCTTCAAATCATGTACCCTGGTTGCACTACTACATTTCAACGTGCATCTACTTCCTTGCACTTACCCCACCATCTTACCATCATCTCAACACCATTCACCCTTTATCTACCATATCCCTGATTTCACGTCGCCTTAATCTGTGATAGATTTGAGGGGCATTACCTATACCCTTAATGGGAGTAACCACTTCTTATTATTGTCAGTGCAGCTTTACAAGACAAGCTACACGACAACAAGGGGCTAATGTAGACACCAAATTTGTGTCTTACGACCCCCTGTGCCCCACATCTCATTTCGCAACCTAACCTCATCACCTAAACCTTACACAATTATTTATTAATTACCTTATAATTAATAAATCCACATCTCCAAACCTGCCACCTCATTTCGCCACCTCATCATGACCTAGCCCTAATCCTAAACTAACCTAATTAAGACCTATAACTTGGTCTACATCCACACCCATGAATAATTACTCCTCACCCACACCAAAACCAACCTAATAATGACTTGACCAAGCCCACAACTAATCCCTCGGAGGAAAAGGAGGGAAGGCTGGCTATTTTACTAAAAATAGCCCACTTTGACTTAACCGACATCGGTTCCTACTCGACCACCGTCAGTTATGTAACCGTCATCGGTTCTCTGTAAATGACCTCCCCCAACCAAAAACAAAGGATCGGGAATTCATTGAAAAGATCAGGAATTCACTTGGCCGAGCAGAGACAAGTGAAGGAAAGAAAGGAGTTTGCAGAGAAGGACATCAAGCCCAAGACTGCAACTGAGTAACTAGAGCCCAGTGATACTCATCCAAGCATTGGGAGAGAAGATAGTTCATATTTGATTTTCCGATCATCCTACCTGAGCCCTGCCTTCGTTATCACAGTCTTTAGACCTGTGTCTTCATCAGGAACTTGTAAGTACTGTCTTGTACGTTCTTTTAATAACATTTCTTAGACTTCTGAATCACAGTAATTATAAGTCTACTCCCAGATCCACTACCCGGTAACACCCTACATCTAACTGTACCTCCTCTACCCTTACATTTCCCCCAAGAACAGCCCCCATACTGTCTGAGTCTTCTCCATCACCCCATTACCTATCCCCAATCATTTACCAGCCTAATAAACACCATAGCCACCTTATAGCCAACCTTCACTAAAAGCCCCTAAATCACTGCCCCTACCGATATTGGTTATTAAGAACCGGTACCGGTGACAGTGACCGGCATCGGTCACTGTGATTCAAAACCAAGACCAACCTTTTCTCTATTTGTTTTAACATGGTAGTTAAATTGTAATCTTGCAATAACTTCTTTGTTAGAATTTTTGTTAATTCGTATTAGCGGGGGAACTGACCACCTTCGAAAGGAAGTCTAATATTTCCTGGGCCTAAGGAAGTTCCCTCATTTATTGTCTAATTAGAATCCGGTGGTCTTGTATTCTTACTTGCAGGTAGTCCTTCCCAGACAAAAAGGAGTTCTTCGCAATCGATCTGATCTCTCTCTATGGTACGCGCACACCCTCCAAACATCCAACAGGTATTCCTCCTAGCCCTAACCCTTATCTATTTCTCAAGAGAATGAAAGGATAGAAGCAACTCTATTCCAAGAACGGAAACATCCTTCTGTGTGAAACAATATCATCACCTCCAAACGTATAGAGGATGAAATCCTTGGAGAAATCTGGGTTGATAAGAGTTGGGGCTTGAGAGATGGCTTCTTTGATTGCTTCAAAACTTTCCTTTCCTTCTGCTATCCATTTGAAAGCCATGTTTTTCTTTAGCATCTTGGTGATAGGTCTGACAAGGGCTGCAAAATTTCAGACAAACCTCCGAACAAAATTTATTCTTCCCAAGAAACTTTGAAGGGCATTCTTATGGCTTGACAATGGCAATGCTCTTATGGCTTCGACTCTTTCCGGATCAGTTGCTAATCCTTCTTTAGAGACAATGTGGCCAAGGAGCTTTCCTTCATGGGCTAGAAAAACACACTTTTTAGGATTCAAGGAGACTCCAAATCTTCTACACCTTTGGAACACTTGTCTCAAATGAAAGAGGTGGTCTGCTGTATTTTTTGAAAAAACAATGATATCATCAAGATATATCAGTACAATGTTGTTAGTCAAACCTTTGAACGCCATGTCCATTGCTCTTTGGAAGGTAGCTCCAGCGTTGGACAGCCCAAATGGCATTTTCCTGTATGCATAAGTTCCCCATTTAGTTGTAAAGGCTGTCTTGAACTGATCTTCTTCCTTCACCATAATCTGATTATACCTTTAATAGCCATCAAGTAGTGAAAACCTCTCGGAGCCAGCAACAACTTGTAAAATCTGCTCCATGGAAGGAAGTGGATAATGATCCTTGAGAGATGCTCTATTCAAATCTCTAAAGTCAACACACAATCTGATTTCCCCACTCTTCTTTCTGACTGGAACCAAGTTGGCAACCCAACTAGAATGCTTGATAGGGAATATGATTCTTGATTCTATCAACTTATTCAATTCTTTTCTCATGAGAGGCTCTATGTGGGGGTCTGACTGGCCTTTTTTTCTACCTGATGGGCTTAGTATTTGGATCCAATTCAATGATGTGTTGAGCTAACTCGGGATTGAAACCTTTCAAATCTTCATAGCTCCAAGAAAACACATCAGGGAATTCTTGACAAAGTTGTATGAACTCATACCTTTCTTGCTCAGTTGTCATCTTACCAATTTGGAGTGATTTGCCTCTTTCTACTAAGATGGACACTGAATCTTCTCCCTTCACTTGGATGTTTGCTTTCTCCTTCCTAAACTGATCATTAGGATTGAAAATGGACTCCAAAGTAATAAGTCCCTTTGGTAGTTTGTTGGTTCTCAACCACACCACTTGGTCACCATATTGTTGCTCTAACTTTTCCTGATTTTTGGCTAAGAATTCAGCCTCTTCTTGCAAGATAATGGATGATTTTCTGATCATTTTCAAACACTTGCCAACTTACATTGTTATCTGGCACTGAAGGCCTCACAATCACTTGGATGTTTGGCTATACCTTATCTTTTTGAATGATCTCCACAACGTCAAAGGCTGACCCAACTGCTGCAAGCCTGTCAGCGGCTTGGTTCTCTTTCCTAGGAATGGATTTAATGCCAAAACCCTCAAAATATTCAATGAGGGTCCCACACCCTGTTCTTTGTAGCACTTGAGTAGATCATTCTTGACAGCATACTGCTGCTTGACTTGGTTGAAAATCAACTCACTGTCACCAAAGACTTGCAAGTTCTTTATTCCTCTCTTGATTGCCCAATGTAGGTCCTTACACCAAGGGCTTCATATTCAACAGTGTTATTAAAGCATGCAAACTGAAATCTAAAAGCTGAATAATACTTAACTCCTTGAGGTAAAACCAGCATGGATCCCCCTCCCGCACCTTGTCTACTCCTTGATCCATCAAAAAACAACTGCCATACCTCATTGTCATCTTTGTGGTTTGGCTTGGTGGTGCTAGGAATAGGCTGATTTTCTTCATGTATGCGATAGACTCCCAGCTCAGATTCTTCTATTTCTTGATAAGGATCAAAAGCATGCACCTTACTTGCCCATTCATCAAGAGTTAGATTTGGGATGCTTCCTACCTTGGTGTCAGCTTCATCAGTGCTTGGATAATCCTCTTGATCAAATGCTGAACAATTGGCATTAATTTGACTTGGAGTGTAAGGCTCAATGTGAAAGTTTGCAATAGGTTCAGACTTGATTGTGGCTTTGGTTCCATATCTTGTTTCTGAAACAGCATGTGTGACCAATCAGCAAACAAGTAACCTCCAATCTTAGCTGTGATATCCCTTGACAAACAATAGGGCAAAGAGTGGTGGAAGGTCTATTATTGAGACATCTTGCAAAACAACCACATTGGGACATGCATGCAAAGTAAGACTCAAGTTTTTAATCACCCCGAATGTTGTTACTACTGTACCCATCCAATTGCACCACCCCTTTGGATATGGTTTCATACTGAATTCCCGACTGATCAACTGATTTTCTTGGGCATTACTGAACTACTTGCCCCGGAATCAATCATGCAATTGTGTACTAATTGGTTCCCCAATGATCAATGAAACATAGAATAGAGGGGGATTCAATATTTAACCTTGCTGTCCTCCATGATTCCCCTCAGGATGGGCAGAATTTGTGAGCACCTTCTCTTGCATTTGGACTTGCTGATTTGAAGTTGACCAGGTCCTTCATGGAAGCTTGTAGCAAATCTCTTTGGCCTGGGATAGATAGTGATTCCCACATTGATATGTTTACATTTGTCTTCTTCATCTGATCAATGATACTGAATGGAGATGAAGTATCCCCTCTACTGTCCCTTGGCCTGCACATTCATTCCTTGCACATGTGGCAACAACAACTGGAATTTGGGTTGGCCTAGGGGCTGTTTTAGGCAATCCTTGCATGCTTGGGATTGCATTTTGTTTGCCAATAGTTTTTGGAGTGACAGAAGGTCATGAATTACTTAGGGCCAATGGCTGTTATTCACCCAAATTTCTTCTCTTTGACCTTGTGTTGGCCTGCAACACTTTGGGAAATCATTTTATTCATGCCACAAAAATCTTCTTCCTGCCAATTTACAAGTGTGGTATCATTTGGAGCTGATTGCTGCTGGAATGTTTCTTGTTGCTGGTTATTTCCTTGACTACCTTCACCCTCCACACTAGTTGCTGTCACCATTAATGCTTGATTCAAGGCACCGTTGAAGCATATGGACTGGTTATGAGGTTCATTGCATGGGAAACACCAATCATACTCTTGAGCTATATTGTTTTGTACTAGCACTAATGCTTTAGAGGTAGATGTAGCATTAGGATTATAGGGCTGAAATGGTCTGTTGGCAGGAGGCCTTGCTTGATTTAGATTTGCAGCTGGAATTGGGTGGTCTATGAGGTTGATATGGCTTGCCTGTTAGGTTGAGCTTGAGGCTGGAAGGAAGGTCTAAAACCTTGAGCTTGCTGCCTTTTGAGTCTAACCAGCTCATTACCTAGATTTTGCAATTGCTTCATGACTTCTTGAAGTTCATTTGAGGCACTAGAAGATGAAGTGGAAGTTTCACTTGAATTCTGATTTCTAGGAGTGGGAATAGAAGTTAAATTAGGCACTTGGCTAGTACTTGGGCTCTCTAAACTTGGAAATAATGGAATTGGAGGCCTAGGAGCTAGCTTGCCAGCTTGAATCAAACAATTTTTAGCTCTAATGGCAATGCTATAAGCAATGGGGATAGTTGTGCCTCCCATGGACTGAATTAACATAGAAATATCAGAATTTAAAGCTTTAAGGTAAATAAAGAAAAGCACCTTCTGCTGTTGGCTTGACTGCCACTGAGAATTCTCTTCCCAAGTCCTTTGAAATCTGAAATTAAAATCAGTCAGCTGCTCATTGGGAGCTCTTTTGATAGTTGTCAGCTGCTCCAAAAGGGACAAGTTGTCTCCCTTTTCCCCTCAAACTGCTCATGGAGGGCTATACATAGCTGATTCCAATTTTGAATAGAACCTGAGGCAAGACTCCTAAACCATTGCAAAGCTTTCCCTTTGAATGAAAGATGCCAGCAGTTTTGACAGCAACTTGCATCTCATTGATCTCATGGATTGCACAAATGTTAGCAATATCCTTAACATGATCACCGGGTGAGGTCTGATTTTCTCCAGTGAAGTATGGAATGTTCTTCAATGCTGCAACTGGGATTGGATTTTGTGCATTGAGAGCAAGTGGGCTACTGCCCAATGAAATTGACATAGGGGTTGTTTTGTGCCATTCTGATTGGCCTTAGAACCCTTGTTGATTGAATGAAAGGCCTACCAGGTGGAGGAGTTGAGAGAGTTCTGTTTGGTGGAGATGGAGACCTTTGGATTCTCCCTCCCACTTTGCCTTATTCTTGGAGATAACTGCAGATATTCAAACAACACCTCTTCCTCTCCAGCTCTTGACCTTGTGTTGATTCTTCTCATGAGTTTTCAGGTCTGAACTGCTAAAACCAGCTGATTATTCTTCCTTGGAGTCAGCAGATGTGAAATTTATAGCTCTTTTAAAGCAATAAACTTTCAACATATGCACATCAATTTTGTTGCAATGAAGATGAAGACCTCTAAGGTCCCACCGGGGCATGCCAAAACTGTTGTTGCAAATCAGCAGCACCCCCTGGATGTTGATCAGATTTCTAGTTTGATCATACTAGCATCCAGTGTGATTGCACAACATTGAATCCTTTCCCCAAGTGTGGGACTTGCAAAATGAGAAAGGAATCTCTAGTTTAGAGGTTGGTTCCTCAGTTCCTTTGGTTAGATTTATCACTTACAAGTTGCAGAGGTCTATATTCCTAACCCTACCCTAAATTCCAAAGGAGACAGAGATAGAGAATGCAAAAAAGCTAAAACTAATGCTAATAGGTGATGCACCAAAGGAGTGGTGAGCATTTTTTACTTCTGCAGATTGACACAGTCCATAAAAATGTAACAAATAACCTCATGCACAAACTGATAATTGTAATGAAGGATCATAAATTAACTAAACAACACAGGCAGAGGATGAAAACTAATCATAGAGGCTGTATTATTATTTTAATCATCAAAATCACTTGCATTACAACACCTGAGAGGCAAAATAACGTTTTAGCTCTTAGAAAAGGTCTCTGATATTCCACCAAAATCACATCCAAGGTGAGAAAGGGGACCTACAATACACAAAAAAATGTTCAACCCTTTGAAAAATGAGCCAAATATGGCTTTTACAGTGCAAGGGACGAGCCCAGGAGAGAGAAACACGGGAAAACATGGAAGGGATTCAACCCTTGACCAAAATGCATTCAAAACAGCATGGGCATCCTTACAGACCCATCCCCTAACATTTTTAGCCATGCTGGGAGAGAATGCGAGCCATTCTTCATTAAAAAACGGTGGTTGAAACGTCATTTTCTGTCCATGACCACGTGCCAGAGGTGTTTTTCGATTTTATCTCTCCAAACTCCATCAAAATAGCAAAAATGACCTTGTAATCTTGTATAGAATTTCACCAGCTTTCCATTGATATAAAGAACATGAAAAATCGAGCTCTGGATCGAAAGATATGGCCATTTGAAGTTTTAGGGAAAAAACAGGGCCAAATCGGGTTGGCGGGGCAAAAATTCAAATTTTTGCACCTTTTTGGTCATTTGGAAAATTTTCCAAAATTTCCCCGACGCTCCACCACTCTAGGTGCCATGTGGCAACATCTCATTAGCCGCGGGCCTTTCAGGGGAATGTTTTTCCAAAAAAAACTCCACTGAGCCATAACTTCAAAAATACACGGAGTTAGGAGGAAAACTTTACCTTTCTGGAAAGTTGAGAAAAGAGCTCTATCCAATGGTGTCATTTCTAGAAGGTTTTGAGTGCCTGAAAAGCAAAATATTATGACTGAGGCACAAGAGAGGAAAAAATGACAGGAGTTAGCCACAAAAAATGAGCAGGGGCATATTTTGGATAACACACACAAACACACACACGCACACACGCACACGCACACGCACGCACACACACACGCACTCGCACAAGCACACACACACACACACACACACACACACACGCGCGCGCGCGCGCGCGCGCACGCGCGCGCACACGCAGACGCCCTTGCTTGCACACACGCACATGTTCATGCACACGCACACGCACAAGCAAACACACACGCGCACACACACACGCACACAAACACACACACACGAACATGCACATGCACTCGCATGCACACGTGCACATGCACATGCACACACACACATGCACACACAAGCACACTTACACTCACATGCGCACACACACGCACACAGATACGAGCACACACACACACACAGAGGCAAAAATACACGCACACACAAGCACACACACACACAAGCACACAAACATGCACACGCACATGCACACACACGCACACACGCACACGCACACGCAAACACACACACGGACACACACGGACACACACGCGCACACACACACACACGTGCGCACGCACACGCACACGCACATACACATGCCCACACCTATATACACATGCACACACACTCGCATGCACACGCGCACATGCACACACACACGCCCATGCCCATGCTCATGCACACGCAAACACACATGCACATGCACACGCACAGACACGCACAGACACGTACACGAACACACACAAGCACTTGCATGCACATGCGCACATGCACACACACAAGCACGCGCACATGCACACACACAAGCACACGCACATGCACCCGATCACACACATGCACAGGCACAAATACATGCACATGCAAGCACATGCAAAAGCACACAAACACACACACGCACACACGCACACACAATCAGACACACACACACGCACACACACACACACATGCACACGCGCACACACACACGTCAACATGCACACGCACACACATGTACATGCACACGCACATGCACACATACAAGCACATGCACACATACACGCACACGCACACGTGCACGCACATGCACATGCACATACACGCACACGCACACGTGCACGCACATGCACATGCACATACACACGCACGCACCTATATACACATGCACGCACACGCACAAGCACACACACAACCAGACGCACATGCACCCGACCCATACACGCACCCGCACACGCGCGCACACACACACACTCTCTCTCTCTCGCGCACAGGCACATGCACATGTGCACACAAATGCACACTCACACTCACACGTTGATGCACACACACGCGCATGTACACGCACACGCACATGCACACACACATGCACACGCACAAGCATAAGCACACACACATGCACACACACACACATAAACATAAGGGCACACACATGCACACACACACAAAAACACGCACAAGCGTAAGCACACACAGATGCACATGCACACGCACATGCACAAACACACACAACCACACACACACCCAAACAAACCCACACACGCACCCGCACATGAACACACACCCACACCCGCACACGCACACGCACACACAAACACTCTCGCTCACACACAGGTACAGGCACATGCACACGTGCACAAGCACACGCACACGCACACGCACCCGCAACCGCACATGCACACACACACACATGCCCTCTCTTGCGCATAGGCACACGAACACGCACATGCACACGCACGCACACGCACACGCACCCGCACACACACACACACACACACACGCACACGCACCCGCACATGCACATGCACACGCACACACACACGCCCTCGCTTGCGCAGAGGCACACGTACATGCACACACACACACGCCCTCGCTTGCGCAGAGGCACACGCACATGCACACGCACACGCACACGCACACGCAAATGCACACACACTCGCAAACAAACATGCACATGCAGACGCATCCGCACACGCACATGCACACACACACGCACAAGTACACGCACACGCACATGCACAAGCACACAAACATGCACATGCACATGCACACACACGCACACATGCACACGCACACGCAAACACACACACACACACACACGCACACACGCACACACACGCACAGACACGCACACAAACACGCACATGCACACGCACACGCACACGCACACGCACACGCACATGCACACGCACTCGCATGCACACACACACAAGCACACACACACACGCCCATGCCCACGCTCATGCACACGCAAACGCACATGCACATGCACACGCACACGCACACACACGTACACGAACACACACAGGCACTCGCATGCACATGCACACACACACACAAAAGCACACGCACATGCACACGATCACACACATGCGCAGGCACAAATACATGCACATGCAAGCACATGCACAAGCACACAAACACACACATGCACACACGCGCACACAATCAGGACACACAACAAAGCACACACACACCACCATGCACAGCAAAAGACACACATGTAACACATTGCACCTGACGCAACACATGTACATGCACACGCACACACACATACATGCACACGCACATGCACACGCAAATACACACGCACACACCTAAGACCACCATGGACACGCAATGCACTAAGCACCACACACAACCAGACGCAATGCACACAGACCATACACGGAACCCTAAAAGCGCATCACATCAAGTTACCCACCCTCAACTCTTGAAACACCCCCCTCTACACTTTTTCATTGGCCTGCGCACACACACACACACACAACTTCTCGCGCAAAGGCACATGCCACATGCACATGCGCACCAGTAAAATGCAACTCACACTCACCAGTTGATGCACAACACACACGCGAAGCAAACGCACTACGCACATCACACACACAGCCACATGCACAACACAGAAAACACACATGCACCACACACATAAACATAAGGGCACACCACATGCGCAACACCACACACGCACATGCACACACACTACGCACATTGCACATGCAGTCTTTTACACACATGCACATGCACAGCACAAGCAACACACATCACACACACAACACACCAAAAAACACGGCACAAGCACAAGCACACACAGATTGCACATGCAACACGCAAATAGCACATGCACAGCACCCACACACCCAAAACAAACCCACAACGCACCCACAAATGAACACAACACCACACTCGCACACGCACACGCACACAAAACGCTTTCGCTTCACACACAGGTACAGGCACATGCACACGTGCACAGGCACACGCACACGCACATGCACATGCACCCGCACCTGCACATGCACAACACCAACACATCATTGCCCGGGCCTTGAGCTAGGCACACAAAAACGCACATGCACATGCACACACACACACACGCACGCACACACACACGCACCCGCACATGCACACACACACACGCGCGCACGCACACGCAGCGGCACCCACACATGCACATGCACACGCGCACACACACACCCTCGCTTGCACAAAGGCACACGCACATGTGAAAAACAACACCACACACACAAACACCACCAAACACACACCCTACGCTTGCGCGGAGGCACACGACACACCCACACACACACACCACAACGGCCTCGCTTAGCGCAGAGGCACCCCAGCACAGTGCACAAGCACACGCACACGCACAACACAAACGCAAACACACTCGTAAAAAAACATGCACATGTAGACGCACCCGCACACGCACATGCACACGTGCACGCACAAGTACACGCACACGCACAAACACACATGCACAAGCACACGCACCCACAAATGCACACGCACTTGCACACCTAGACGCACACGAGCACACACACACGCATGTACAAATACACGCACACACACAAGCATACGAACATGCACATGCGCATGTAGAAATACACCCACACGCGTAAGCAAACCAACACACACACGCACACGTACATGCACACGCACACACACATACATGCAAACGCACATGCACACGCCATCACACACGCACACACTAATCCACATGGACACGCACAGGACAAGCACAACAACAACCAGACGCACATCACACAGAACCATACAAGCCACCCATGACAAACTACTTTTCTCCCTGATTTGCATGCGAGCAGAGCGCACACACACACACACACACCCTCGCAGGCACAGGCACATGCAAATGCAAATGCGCACATAAATGGCCACACTAACACTCACACGTTGATCTACACACACACGCGCACGAACCACCAAACGCACATACACACACATGCACTCTGACACAAGCACAGCACACACACATATGCACACACACACATAAACCTAAGGGCCCACACATGCGCACACACACACACGAAACATTTGCACACACACACGCACATTGAACATGCCACACACACATTGCACATGCACCCCGCACAAGCACACCCACATTGCCACACACACACGACCCAAACACGCACCAAGCAAAAGAAAACTACAGATGGCACATGCACAGCAAATTAAACGCCACGCAACCACACAACACAAACACACCCACACACGCAACACAAATGAACACAAACCACCACTCGCCACACGCACACGCACACACAAACCGCTTTCGCTCACACATCAGGGGACAGGCCACAAGGAACACGCGCACAAGCACACGCACACGGCACATGCACAGGCACCCGCCACCTGCCCATTGCACAAACACACCACACACATGCCCTTGTCTTGCGATAGGAACACCAAAACGGCACATGTCAATGCACAACACACACACGGCACGCACAAAAACAAACGCACCCGCACATGCACAACACACACACGCGCGACGCACACGCAGCGGCACCCACACATTCACATGCACACGCGCACACACACACCCTCGCTTGCACAAAGGCACACGCACATGTGCACATCACACACACCACACACCACACACCACACACACCCTCGTTGAGCAGAGAAGAGGCACCCACGAAAATGCACAAACACACACACAAACGCACACACACGTACATGCACACGCACACGCACACGCCCTCTTTCGCACATATGCACATGTTCGTGCACACACACATGCACAAGCAAACACACACGCACACACACGCACAAAAACACACACACACAAACACACACAGGCACTCGCATGCACACGTGCACATGCACATGCACACGCGCACATGCGCATGCACATGCACACACAAGCACACTTACACTCACATGCGCACACACACGCAAGCACAAGCACGCAAACACGCACGCACACACACACATACACGCACACACACACACACACACACAAGCACAAGCACACACACATGCACACACACACACACACACGCACATGCACAAGCACAAACACACACACGCACATGCACACGCACAACCACATGCATACGCACACACACCCGCGCACACACCCGCACATGCACACACACACGCACACACACACGCACACATACACAAACATGCACATGCACACACACACGCAAACACACGCACACGCACACTCACAAGCACACACATGCAAACGCACACGGTCATGCACAAGCACACACACGCGGACTCACACATACAAGCACAAGCACACGCACACACACGCACACACGCACAAGCACAAGCACACACACGTACATGCACACGCACACGCACACGCCCTCTTTCGCACATATGCACATGTTCGTGCACACACACATGCACAAGCAAACACACACGCACACACACACACAAAAACACGCACACACAAACACACACAGGCACACGCATGCACACGTGCACATGCACATGCACACGCGCACATGCGCATGCACATGCACACACAAGCACACTTACACTCACATGCGCACACACACGCACACACACGCGCAGACACAAATACACGCAAACACACACACAAGCACACGAACATGCACACGCACATGCACACACACGTAAACGCACATACACAGACACACACGCACACACACATGCAGGCACAAATACACGCACACGCAAGCATACACACAAGCAAACGAACATGCACACGCACATGCACACACACAATCACACGCACACACACACGTAAACGCACAGACACAAACACACACGCACACACGCACACGTGCACACACACACACACACACACACACGCACACGCACACGCACACGGACACACACACAAAAACGCACACGCGCACGCACACGCACACGCACATGCACATACAGACGCACACACCTATATACACATGCACACACACTTACATGGACACGCGCACATGCACACACACACATACGCACACGCACACGCCCATGCCCACGCTCATGCACACGCAAACGCACATGCACATGCACACACATGCACACACACGTACACGAACACACACAGGCACACGCATGCACATGCGCACATGCACATGCACACACACACACACACACAAGCACATGCACATGCACACAATCACACACACGCGCAGGCACAAATACATGCACATTCAAGCACATGCACAAGCACACGTATACGAATAGACACACGCACAAGCACACGCACACGCACACGCTCAAGCACAAGCACGCAAACACGCGCACACACACACAAGCACAAGCACACACACACACGTGCACACGCACATGCACATGCACACACACACGCACATGCACAAGCACACACACACGCACACACACACACACACACACCCGCACATGCACAAGCACACGCACATGCACACACACACGCACACGTACACACACACTCACAAGCACACGAACACACACACGCACACTCACAAGCACACACACGCACATAGTCATGCATAAGCACACACGCGCAGACGCACACATACACACACGTACACGCACACGCACAAGCACAAGCACACACGCACGCACATGCACACGGACACGCCCTCGCTCGCACATACGCACATGTTCGTGCACACGCACACGCACAAGCAAACACACACGCACACATACGAACACGCACAGGCACTCGTATGCAC
>CM034147.1:473014912-473017412 GCA_019776745.2 Taxus chinensis | reverse complement strand
AAGCACACACACACACACCCACACACGCACCCGCACATGCACACACACACACATGCCCTCGTTTTCGCACAGGCACACTCACATGCACACGCACCCGCACCCTCACATGCACACGCACATGCACATGGACCCGCACCCGCACATGCACATGCACATGCACACAAACACGCCCTCGCTTGCGCAGAGGCACATGCACATGCACACACACACACACACACACACACACACACACACACACACACACACACACACACACACACACACACACACACAAGCGCGCGCCCTCGCTTGCGCAAAGGCACACGCACACGCACACGCACATGCACACGCACAGGCACAAGCACACGCACAGGCACACGCACATGCACATGCACACGCACACGCACACGCACACGCACACGCACAGGCACAGGCACATGCAGATGCACACGCACATGCAAACGCACACGCACACGCAAACGCAAACGCACACGCAAACGTGCACGCACAGGCACACGCAAATGCACACGCGCAGGCACATGCACAGTCACATACACACGCACAGGCACACGCACAGGCACACGCACACGCACACGTACATGCATAGGCACAGGCACACGCACACGCATAGGCACACGCACACGCACACGCACACGCACATGCACACGCATATGCATACGCACATGCACACGCATGCGCAAACGCACACGCACATGCACACGCACAAGCACAGGCACACGCATAGGCACACACACACACATGCACACGTACACACAAACGCACACGCACACACAAACGCACACGCACACGCACACGCACTCACACAGAAACATGCACATGTAGACGCACCTGCACACGCACATGCACATGCACGCATATGCACACGAACACGCACACGCACACACACACGCACACACACACGCACACACACACACACACACACGCACACGCACAGACACACTCACATGCACACGCACATGCACATGTACACACACGCACACGGACACACACACGCACACAAACGCACACACATGCACATGCACAGACACAAGCACACGCACACGTAAAAGCACACGCACACACACGTACAAGCACACACATACATGCGCATGCACATGTACATGCACATGCACACGCACACACACACACACATGCACATGCACACACACATACTTACATGCACACGCAGAAGCAAGCACACGCACACGCACACGCACATGAACACGCACAAGCACACGAACACGCACATGCACACACACAAGCACATGGACACACACACACACACATGCACATGCACACGCACACGCACACGCAGGAAAAAACACATGCACACACAAGTGTATGCACAAGCACACGAACACGCACACGGACATGCACACGCACATGCACACACACACACACATGCACACGGACATGCACACGCACACGCACATGCACACGTGCCTGCACATTCACATGCACATACACATGCACGCACCTATATACACATGTAGACGCACATGCACAAGCACACACAACTAGACGCACATGCACACACACCCATACACGCACCCGCAAAACGTACACACACACCCACCCTCTCTCGTGCACAAGCACAAGCACATGCGCATGCGCACACAAATGCACACTTACACTCACACGCTGACGCATACACACACGCACACACGCACGCACACGCACACGCACATGCACATGCATACACACATGCACACGCACAAGCACAAGCACATGCACGCACCTATATACACATGTAGACGCACATGCACAAGCACACACACAACTAGACGCACATGCACACACACCCATACACGCACCCGCAAAACGTACACACACACACACCCTCTCTCGTGCACAAGCACAGGCACATGCGCATGCGCACACAAATGCACACTTACACTCACACGCTGACGCATACACACACGCACACACACACGCACACGCACACACACATGCACATGCATACACACATGCACACGCACAAGCACAAGCACACACACATGCACACACACACACACAAAAACACAAGGCCACACACACGCACACACACACACACAAACACGCACACGCACACGCACAAGCGCAAGCACACACAGACGCACATGAACATGCACATGCACAAGCACACACACGTAAACAAACCCACACACGCACCCGCACACAAACACACAGCCGCACATGCACCCGCACCGTACACACACACACACATGCTCTCGCTTGCGCACAGGTACAGGCACATGCACACGTGCACAAGCACACGCACACACACCCGCACACGCACCCGCACATGCACACACACACATGCCCTCGCTTGCGCACAGGCACAGGCACATGCACACGCACCAACACCCGCACATGTACACACACACGCGCGCGCGCGCGCGCCCTCGCTTGCGCAGAGGTACACACACACACACACACACACACACACACACACACACATGCCCTCGCTTGCGCAGAGGCACACGCACACGCACCTGCACACGCACATGCACAAGCACACACATACACATATGCACATGCA
>CM034147.1:472869912-473007412 GCA_019776745.2 Taxus chinensis | reverse complement strand
ATCCTCCCATTCTTCCCTCTCTTGTGCCTCAGTCACAAAATTTTTCTTTCAAGCACTCAAAACCTTCTGGAAGTGGCACCATTGGATAAAGCTCTTTCTCATCTTTCCAGAAACGTAAAGTTTTCCTCCTAACTCCATGTATTTTTCAAGTTATGGCTCGGCGGAGTTTTTGTGGGAAATTTTCCCCTGAAAGGCCCGCAGCCAATGAGAACGCGCCATGTGTCCAAAGAAGTGGCAGGGGTCGGAGGAGAACTTGGTTTTTACCAAGTGTTTTGGCAAAGGTTTCAAAAGGAAGAATTTTTCCTGCGGGCCCGCTGACCAATCATTTGCTGCCACGTGCCCAGGGGAGAAAGTTGGAAAAATCGACTAAGTGTTGGTGCAAGAATTTTTTTTTGAAGGGTGGCCCCGCGACCAATAGAAACATGCCATGTGTCCAAGGAGGTTCAGACCGGCGGAGCGCGGGTGGAAATTAGGAATTTTTCCCAAAACATTGGCGTAAAAATTAAAATGCTTGCGAAGTCTCCGCCAAATAATCACATGAGGACACGTGTCAAGGAGTGGCTGGGAGCGGGGAATATTTGGAAAAGTTTCCCAAGGAGAAAATAAAGGAAAATTCAGAAGGGAAAACCCACCCCCCTTATTGCGAGCCAATAGAATCTCACCACGTGTCCAGGTGGGGCAAAAAATTCAGAGCAAGCCTGCGAGGAAATTTAGGAGGGTCAAACCTGCATCTAATGGGGTTTTGACATGTGTCCAGGCCAAAATTATCAAAGCGACCCGCATGAAAATTTGAAAGAATGGGCCCGCTCCCAATCAGAGCGTGACATGTGTCCTAACTCGTCGGCACGGTGGGGAAATTTTGGAAAATCTTCTAAAGGCTAAAACAAAGAAAAATGGAGCGGGAAGGGGCCTGTGCCCAATAAAATTTTTCCACGTGGCACCTGGACTGGTGGGGCACGGGGAAATTTTGAAATTTTTTCCAAATGACCAAAAAGGTAAAAATTCAAAAAAAAACTCCCATTGACCCGATTTGGCCCTGTTTTGCCCTAAAACTTCAAATCGCCATATGTTTCGATCTAGAGCTTGTTTTTTCGCATTCTTTATATCAATGGAGAGAGAAAATTAAGAAACGCCTCTGGCACATGGTCATGGACAGAAATGACATTTCAACCACCGTTTTTAATGAAGAATGGCTCGCATTCTCTCCTAGCATGGTTAAAATGTCAGGGAATGGGTCTGTCAAGGCACCCATGCTGTTTTGATGGCATTTTGGTCAATGGTTGAACCACTTGCACTTTTTCCCACGTTTCTCTCTCCTGGGGTCGTGGTTTGCACTGTAAAAACCAGAATGAGTTCATTTTGCAAAGGAGAGACACTTTTTCAGCTCTGCAACTTCCTTTTTCTTCCTCCTTAGCAGAATTTGTGAAGAAATTTTACCTTTCCATGTAATGCAGCACCTTTTCTTGCCTCTGGATCATTGTAATGTACTGTATTGGATCTGAGATGTTGATATATGTTTTGTGATTAAAATCCCTCAATCCTTTCATATATCTATCATTGCTTTCTTGATCTTTCATTACATTTTGAGCATTTGTGAATGTTTTGTGTTGTGTTTCCTTGTGGATTATGTATTTCATGCAGCATCAAGTGTCTACAACTCCTTTGGTGCATCACCTATTAGCATTAGTTCTTTCTTTTTTGCATTTTCTATCCTTGTCCCTTTGGAATTTAGAGTAGATTTAGGAGTTTAAACCTCTGCAATTGTGCAAGTAAAATAGCTGATCAGAGGAGTTGAGGAACCAACCTCTAATCTGGAGATTCCTCTTCCATTTTTGCAAGTCCCACACTTGGGAAGAGGATTCAATGTTGTGCAATCACACTGGATGCTAGTATGATCAAACTAGAAATCTGATCAACATCTAGGGGGTGCTGCTGATTTGCAACAACATGCACATGCACACATGCACATGCATAGGCACATGCGCACATGCAGACAGACATGCACATGCACATGCACACGCACACGCACAAGCACACACAACCACATGCACGCACGCACACACACACACACACACGCGCGCGCGCGCACGCGCACAAACACACACACGCACATGCACACGCACACACAAAGGCACACACACATGCACGCACACATGCACACGCACACTGACACTCACACACACACACACACATGCACACGAACATGCACAAGCACGCGCGCACGCGCACACACACACACACACACACACACTCAAGCAAAAACATGCACACACACGCACACACACACACAAGCACAAGCGCACACACACACACACACACACACGCACATGCACACACACACACGCACACGCACACGCACAAGCACAAGCACACACAAAAGCACACACACAACCACACGCACATGCACTCACACCGACACACGCACATGCTCACACACACGCACAAACACACGCCCTCACTCGTGCAAAGGAACAGGAATACGCACACATGCACGCACATGCACACTCACACTCACACTCACTCTCACTCACTACCTCACACGCACACACACACAAACATGCACATGCACATGCACACTCACAGTCATACTCACACTCACATGCTAATGCACAGGCACATGCTTACTCACACGCGCATGCACACACACATGCACACACACATGCACGCGCGTGAGTGCGTGTCCATGTAAAAACACACACAAGCAGACACAAACACACTTGCACGCACACGCACACACACATGTAGGAAAAAACATGCTCTTACGCAAGCATACGTAAAAGCAAACAAACACGGACACACTCACGTGCACGTGCACGTGCACGCACACGCGTATGTAAACGCACGCACACACACACACACACACACACACACACACACACACACACACACACACACACACACACACACACACACACACACACATGCACACGTGCACGTGCACACGCGCACAAACACACACGCGCACGCACACACACACATACACACACGCATACGTGAATGCACAAGAACGCACACACATACACACATGCACACTGACACACACATAGACACACATGCACTCACACGCACATGCGCACATGTGCACACACATGTTCAAGCACACACCCATGCACACACACGCACATGCACACGCACACGCACACGTACACCCACACACACATATGCACACGCACACACCTACATGCACATGCACACACACATGCACACACACATGCACATGCGCATGCACACGCACACGCACACGCACACGCACAAGCACACACACATGCACCCACACACGCACACGAACACGCGCATGCTCTCACACACGCACCCACACACACACATGCACTCACACAGGAACTCCCACATACATGCACACACACAGACACTCACACACACACTCCCACATACACGCGCACACACACACGCACACACAAACGCATATGTGCACACTCACTCATGCACGCACACACACACTGACACTGACAACACACTCACACGCTGATGCACATGCACACACACACACACGCACACGAACACCCACACACACACACACACTCAAGCACAAGCACACACACACATGAACACACACACAAGCACAAGCACGCGCACACACACACAGGCACACACACACGCACATGCACATGCACATGCACAAGCAGAAGCACATGTAAAATCACACACACAACCACACACACACGCATTCACACCCTCACATGCTCACGCTCACACACACGCACATGCACACGCACAAACACAAGCCCTCACTCACGTATAGGCACAGGCATAGGCACACACGAACGCACACGCACACTCACACTCACACTCACACTCACACGCTGACTCACACCCACACACACACAAACATGCACACTCACAGTCATACTCACACTCCCATACACACTCACATGCTGACGCACATGCACATGCTTACTCACATGTGCATGCACACACACATGCACACACACACACGCGCGCATGCACGTAAACACACACACAATCAGACACAAATTCACTCACACGCACATGCACACACACACACACACGTAGGCAAAAACACGCACTCACACAAGCATACGCAAAAGAAAATGAACACAGACACGTTCACGTGCACATACACACCCACGCGCATGCACACGCACACGCACACGCACACACACACACACATGCACGCATACACGTGCATACACACGTAAACAAACACACACACACACGCACACATGAACGCACATGAACGCACACACATACACATGCACATGCACACACACACACAGACGCACACGCACTCGCACACACACGCGCACATGTGCACACACATGCTCAAGCACACGCCCATGCACACAAACACGCACACACACACCCACACACACATATGCACACGCACACACCTACATACACATGCACACGCACATGCACACACGCTTGCACACACATACACACATGCACACACACACGTACACACACAGGCACACGCACATGCACCCACACACACACACGGACACGCACATGCTCTCACACATGCACCCCCACACACGTGTGCAATCGCATAGGAACTCCAACATACACGCGTATGTTATCCAAAATGGTGCCCCAGATCATTTTTGTGGCTAACTCCTTGTGTTCATGCCTCTCTTATGCCTCAGTCTACATTTTTTTATTTTCAGGCACTCAAGGCTTTCTGGAAATGGCACCATCAGATAGAGCTCTCTCTCAGCTTTCCAGAAAGGTAAATTTTTCCTCCTAACTCCTTATATTTTTCAAGTTATGGCTCGGCGGAGTTTTTGTGGAAAATTTTCCCATTTGAGGCCCACAGCCAATAGGAAGCTGCCATGTGGCAAAGGAGTTCGGGGGTCAGAGGCAAATATGAAATTTTTTCCAAAAGAGTATAAAAAGATCGATTTTCAAAGGAAAACCCGCAGAAAAGAGAAGGAGAGAGAATTCCAGAGCGAATCAGAGCTTTCCACGTGGCATCCAACTAGTAGAGCGCGGGGAATTTTTGAAAAATTTTCCAATGACAAAAAAAAGGTAAAATTTGAAAATTTTTCCTGCCGATCCATTTTTGCCCTAAATCTTCAAACGATCATATCTTTTGATCCAGAGCTCAAATTTTCACATTCCTTATATCATTGCAAAGATGTTAAAATTATCTACATGATTTCATGGTCAATTTTTAATTTTGGTTCAATTTGGAGAGAGAAAATTCAAAACCGGTTCTGGTATGTGTCCATGGCCAGAAATGACATTTCAACAACCAAATTTAATACAGAATGGGTCACATTCTTCTCCAATATGGTCAAAAATGATAGGGTATGGGTTTGTAAGGTCCTCCATGCCGTTTTAATGCATTTTCTATCAATGAGGGATGGCTCCCATGTGTTTTTCATGTTTTCTCTCTCCTGGGCTCGACCCATGTACTGTAAAAGCCAGATTTGGCTCATTTCTTCATGGTTGAACACTTTTTGGCATTGTAAACTTCTTCTTTCACCTCCAGAAAGTGATAGTTGTAAGAATCAGACCTTTTCAACAGTTTGTAATAGGTTTATACCTCTTTGATGGTAGAATGCAAGAGATTTTTACATGGAATTGACATTGCAAACTCTGTGAATGCTTTCAGTCCTCTGTTTGTATTGTTTTACTTCATTTTAAGACCTCTAATTACATCTATTAGCTTGTGTATGTTTTTCCTTATTGCATTTCATGAATTTGTGTCTATTTACATGGCAAAAAATGTTTCACCACTCCTTTTGGTGCATCACCATCTTTAGTTTAGTTTCATTTTTACATTTTTATCCCTGTCTCCTTGCAATCTAGGGTAGAATTAGGATTAGAACCTTTGTAGTTGTGTAAAATATAGATCTAAATCAGAGGAGTTTGAGGAACCAGCCTCTATTTTGGAGATTCCTCTCTCATTTTCAAGAGTCCCACACTTGGAGAGAGGTTTCCATGTTGTGCAATCACACTGGATGCTCTAAACATCATTTAGAACCTTGATTTGCATCTAGGGGTGCTGCTGATTTGCAACAACAATTTTGGCACGCCTGATGGGACCTTAGAGGTCTCATTTTTATTGCAGAAAAGTTGATGTGCATCTGCTACAATTTTCTTGCTTGAAAAGAGCTATAATTTGCATATTTGGTGACTCCAAAGGGGAAGAATCAACTGGTTTTAGCAGTGCAGGCCTAAAAACTCATGAGAAGAATCACTACAAGGTCAAGAGCTAGAGAAGAAGAGGTGTTGTTTGAATATCTGCAGTTATCTCCAAGAGTAAGGAAAAGTGGGAGGAGAATCCAAAGGTCTCCATCTCCACCAAAAAGAAATCTCTCAACTCCTCCACCTGGTAGGCCTTTCATTCAATCAACAAGGGTTCTAAGGCCAATTAGAATGGCACAAAACAACCCCTATGTCAATTTCACTGGCAGCAGCCCACTTGCTCTCAATGCACAACATCCAATTCCTATTGTAGCCTTGAAGAACATTCCATACTTCACTAGAGAAAATCATACTACTCCAGGTGATCATGTTAAGGATATTGCTAACCTTTGAGCAATTCATGAAATCAATGAGATGCAAGTGGTTGTCAAGTTGCTGGCATCTTCATTCAAGGGGAAAGCATTGCAATGGTTTAGAAGCCTTGGAGCTGGTTCTATCACAAATTGGAATCAGCTGTGTATAGCACTTCATGAGTAATTTGGAGAGAAGGGAGACAACCTGTCTCTTTTGAAGCAGCTGACAACCATCAAGAGAGCTCCCAATGAATAGTTGACCGATTTCAACTTCAGATTTCAAAAGACTTGGGAGAGAATTCCAGTGGCAGTTAGGCCAACAACAGAAGGTGCTTTTCTCTATTATCTCAAAGCTCTAAATTCTGATATTTCTATGTTGATTCTGTTCATGGGAGGCATAACTATCCCTATGGCTTATAGCATTGCCATTAGGGCTGAAAATTGTTTGATCCAAGCTGGCAAACTAGCCCCTAGAACTCCCATGCCATTGTTTCCAAGTTTAAAGAGTCCAAATACCAATCAAGCACCTAATTTGGCTCCTTCTCCCACTCCTAGAAATCAGAGTTCAAATGAAGCTTCTACTTCATCTCCAAGTGTCCCAAATGAGCTTCAAGAAGTCATGAAGCAACTGCAAAACCTAGGCAATGAGCTGGTTACTCTCAAGAGGCAACAAGCCGAAGGTTTTAGACCTTCTTACCAGCCCCAAGCTCAGCCTAACAGGAAGCCATACCAACCACAAAGACCTCCTAATCCAGCTGTAAATGTAAATCAAACAAGGCCTCCTGCCAATAGACCATTTCAGCCCTACAATCCAAATGCCATATCTGCCTCTAAGGCATTGGTGCCAACACAAAACAACATTGCTCAGGAGTATGACTGGTGTTTTCCATGCAATGAACCTCATAACCAATCCATGTGCTTCAATGGTGCTTTGAATCAAGCATTAATGGTGACAACTACTAGTGTGGAGGGTGAGGGAAGTCAAGGAAACAAACAACAACAAGAAACATTCCAACAACAATCAGCCCCAAATGACACCACGTTGGTAAATTGGCAAGCAGAGGATTTTTGTGGCATGAATCAGGCAGTTTCCCAAGGTGTTGCAGCCAACACAAGGTCAAAAAGAAGGAATTTGGGTGAAGAACAACCATTATCTCCAACCAATCCAAAACCTTCCATGGCTCCACAAATGTTTGGCAAGCAAAATCCAATTTCAAATGCACAAGGGCAGCCAAAAACAACTCCTAGACCAACTCAAATACCAGTTATTGCTGCCCACGTGCAAGGAGTGAATGTACAAGCAAAGAGACAGAAAAGAGATCCTTCATCACCATTCAGTATCATTGATCAGATGAAGAAGACAAATGTTAATATATCAATGTGGGAATCCCTATCTATCCCAGGCCAAAGAGACTTGTTACAAGCTGCCATGAAGGACTGGCCAACTTCAAATCAGCAAGTTTAGATTCAAGAGAAAGTGCTCCAAAATGCTACCCAGCCTAAGGGAAATCATGGAGGACAACAAGGTAAAATGTTGAAGCCCCCTCCTTTCTATGTTTCATTAATCATTGGAAATCAGTTAGTGCACAATTACATGATAGATTCCGGGGCAAGTAGCTTAGTGATGCGTAAACAAATAGCGGATCAACGAGGGCTCCAGTATGAAACCATATCCAAAGGGGTAGTGCAGCTAGATGGGACAGTAGTAACAATAGTTGGGGTGATTAGAAACATGAGTCTTACCTTGCATGCATGTCCAAATGTTTTTGTTTCACAAGATGTATCAATCATAGACCTTCCACCACTCTTTGCCCTATGCTTGTCAAGGGACTTCACAGCCAAGATTGGGTGATATTTGTCTGCTGATTGGTCACACATGTTGTTCAGAATGAGGTATGGAACTAAGGCTATAATCAGTTTTGAACCTATTATAAACTTCCACATTGAGCCTTACACGCCAAGTTAGATCAACACCAATTGTTCATTATTTGATCAAGAAGACCACCCAAGCACTGATGAAGCTGACACCAAGGTTGGTAGCATCCCGGATCTAACTCTTGATGAATGGGTAAACAAGGTACATGCTTTTGATCCTTATCAAGAAGTGGAAGAATCTGAGCTAGGGGTCTATTGTATACAAGAAGAAAATTAGCCTATTCCTAACATCACCAAGGCAAACCACAAGGATGACAATGAGGTATGGCAGCTATTTTTAATGGATCAAGAAGTAGACAAGGTGCAGGAGGTGGAGCCATGCTTGTTTCACCTCAAGGAGTAAGGTACTGTTCAACTTTTATATTTCAGTTTGCATGCTCCAACAACACTGCTGAATATGAAGCCTTGGTGCAAGGGATGCATTGGGCAATCAAGAAGAAAATAAAGAACTTGAAAGTCTTTGGTGATAGTGAATTGATTGTAAATCAGGTCAAGGGAAAACATGCTGCCAAGAATGATCTACTCAGGTGCTACAAGAACAGGGTGTGGGACCTCATGGAATATTTTGAGAGTTTTGGCATCAAATCCATTCCTAGGAAAGAGAATCAAGCTGCTGACAGGCTTGCAGTAGTAGGGGCAGCCTTTGACATTATGGAAAGCATTCAAAAAGACAAGGTATAGCCAAACATCCACGTGATTATGAGGCCTTCAGTGCCAGATAACAATGTCAATTGGAAGGTGTTTGAGAATGACCAGCAAATCATCCATTTCTTGCAAGAAGAAGCTAAGTTCTCAGCTAAGAATCAAAAAAATTTGGAGCAGTAGTATGGTGACCAGGTGGTACAGTTGAGAACTAACAAGCTTCCCAAGGGACTTATCACTTTGGAGTCCATTTTTAATCCCAATGATCAGTTTAGAAAGGAGAAATAAAACATTCAGGTCAAGAGAGAGGATTCAGTATCCATCTTGGTAGAAGAGAACAAACCATTGCAAATTGGAAAGATGACAACTGAATAAGAAAGGTATGAGTTCATACAGCTGTGTCAAGGGTTCCCTGATGTGTTTGCATGGAGCTATGAAGATTTGAAAGGTTTCAATCCCAACTTATCTCAGCATACCATTGAATTGGATCCAAATACTAAACCTGTCAGGTAGATACAAAGACCAGTCAATCCACACATGAAGCCTCTCATGAGGAAAGAATTGGACAAGTTGATTGAGTCAAGAATCATATTCGTAATCAAGCATTCTAGTTGGGTTGCCAACTTGGTTCCAGTCAGAAAGAAGAGTGGAGATATCAGATTGTGTGTTGATTTCAGAGACTTAAATAGAGCATCTCTCAAGGACCATTACCCACTCCCTTCCATGGAGCAAATCTTGCAAGTTGTGGCTGGCTCCGAGAGGTTTTCACTACTTGATGGCTACTCCGGCTACAATTAGATTATGGTGAAGGAAGAAGACCAGTTCAAGACAACCTTCACAACCAAATGGGGGACTTTTGCATACAGGAAGATGCCATTTGGGCTGTCCAACGCTGGTGCTACCTTCCAAAGAGCAATGGACATGGCGTTCAAAGGTTTGATTAACAACGTGGTGTTGATTTACCTTGATGATATCACTATTTTTTCCAAAAATGCAGCAGACCACCTCTCTCATTTGAGACAAGTTTTCACGAGGTGTAGGAAATTTGGGGTGTCTTTGAATCCTAAGAATTGTATCTTTCTTGCACATGAAGGAAAGCTCCTTGGCCATATTATCTCCAAAGAAGGATTGGCAATTGATCAAGAGAGAGTCAAAGCCATAAGAGCACTACCATTGCCAATCCACAAGAAATCCCTTCAGAGTTTCTTGGGGAGGATAAACTTTGTTCGGAGGTTTGTCCCAGATTTTGCAGCCCTTGTCAAGACCATCACCAAAATGTTAAAGAAGAGCATGGCTTTCAAATGGACAACAGAAGGCAAGGAGAGTTTTGAAGCAATCAAAGAATCCATTTCTCAAGCACCAACTCTCATCAACCTGGACTTCTCCAAGGATTTCATCCTCTATGCATTTAGAGGTAATGACACTATTTCTACCATTTTGGTACAGCAGAACAAAGATAATGATGAGCAGCCAATTGCCTTCTTCATCCAGAGCCTAGATGACTATGAGGTGAAGTACTCTTTTATTGAGAAGCATGTGCTAGCAGTAATCAGAAGCTTGAAGAAATTCAAGCATTTAGTCTCAAACAACAAGGTCCAGTTGTTGGTCTCACACGCTAGGGTTAAAGACTTCCTCCTCAACAAAGATTTGAACGAGAAAAGGGTAGGTTGGATCACCCATGTCATGGAGTATGACATTGAGATCAAGATCACCAAGCTGGTAAGAGGAAAAGGATTGTGTGAGCAGCTGGTTTTGGGGAAGCAAAAAGAAGTATGCAATGAAGAAGAGGCTATTTTGACAGTCCAGGACAGCCATGAGCCAAGTGGCAATCAAGAAGAAGACAATGCTGCCCCCACTCCTTGCTGGACCCAAGGTATTATACACTTCCTAAGCACAGGCCTATGCCCCCCGGAGATGAACAAGACCCAAAGAAGACACTTTAGATTGCAGGTTGTCCCATATGCCATTGTTGATGGAGTTTTGTTCAAGAAATATGTGAATGGAGTGCTACCGAGATGCATTCGAAGAGTTCCATGGTGGACCAGCTGGTGGTCATTTTGCACCAAGAGTGATAGCTCTAAAAATCATGAAGGCTGGTTATTATTGGCCTAAAATTTTAAGTGATTGCTATGCATGGATTAAGAGGTGTAAGAATTGTGCATTTTTCATAGGAAAAGAGAGACTTGTTGCCCTTCCATTGCATCCAATCTCAGTTGACCAGCCATTCATGCAATGGGGTTTGGACTTCATTGGAGTCATTAATCCCAATTCAAGTCAAGGGCACAAATAGATTTTGACAGCCACGGACTACTTCACCAAATGGACTGAAGCAGGTAGCACTCAAAGAAGCAAATGAGTCCAGCATCTTAGACTTTTATGAGGGGATAGAGACCATCATTTGGTATACCTGCTACAATAATCTTAGATAATGCATTGGCATTCATTGGATCCAAGGTGACTGAGTGGGCTGTCAAGAATGGGATCTACCTAAGCACTTCATCAAACTATTACCCTCAAGGGAATGGCCAGGCCGAGTCTACAAACAAGAACTTGTCAAGGATCATTAGGAGGACTCTTGATGAGAATCAGAGGTCTTGGCATACCAAACTGAAATCAGCCTTATGGGTTGATAGGATAACTCCCAAGAGATCCATAGGTAACTCTCCATTCAAACTTTTCTATGGAAGAGAGGCAATCTTGCCCATGTCACTTGAGTTGCCAACATTGGAACTCATGAAGCAATTAGAGTTGCTAGAGTTTGAGCCCATGGAGGTGAGATATGTAGAGTTGATGGAGCTGCAGGAGGTTAGAAATCAGGCATGCCAAGCAATGAAAAAGGATAAAGCTTTGATCAAAAAGACCTTTGATAGGAAGGCCAAGGATAGATCTTTTCAGGTTGGAGATCTAGTGTTGAAATGGGATGTGGATAGAGCAAAACCTGGAAGGAATTCAAAATTTGATTCCATTTGGAGTGGCCCATACATGGTCACGAAGTGCAAGAACAACAATGCTTTCCAATTGGCCTCATTGGATGGTGAAGAACTGCAGATTCCAGTCAATGGAATCTATCTCAAGCGTTGCTTCTAGAGGGAAATTTACCACCTTGTAAATATTAGATTAGATTTTCATTCCTCTAAGTGCTTTGCACATTGTTTTTCTGTAGGTTAGTTTTGCTTTCCCTAAGTGCTTTGGCACAACTTGTTGTCGCTGGAGATGTTTTACAGTCCTTGCTTCCATCATGTGATATTCCATCTTCCTCATTGCACATTCTAAGTCATTTGATGTTCTAAATAGAATATTTGATGACTCCATACCCAATGGACTACTTTAGGCAACTGGTATTTTCATCTAGCAGGAAGATGACCCCTCTGAGTCACAAAAATTGTTATCCAAAATGGTGCCCTAGCTCATTTTTGTGGCTAACTCCTTGTGTTCTTGACTCTTTTGTGCCTGAGTCCACATTTTTTCATTTTTAGGCACTCAAGGCTTTCTGGAAATGGCACCATAAGATAGAGCTGTCTCTCAGCTTTCCAAGTTATGGCTTGGTGGAGTTTTTGTGGAAAATTTTCCCATTTGAGGCCCGCAGCCAATAGGAAGCTGCCATGTGGCAGAGGAGTTCGAGGGTCGGAGGCAAATATGAATTTTTTTCCAAAAGAGTATAAAAGGTCGATTTTCAAAGGAAAACCCGCAGAAAATACAAGGAGAGAGAATTCTAGAGCGAATCAGAGCTTGCCACGTGGCTTCCAACCAATGGAGCATGGGGAATTTTTGAAATTTTTTCCAAAGACAAAAAAAGGGGAAAATTTGAAATTTTTTCTCGCCGATCTAGTTTTGGGGTCGTTTTTTTGCCCTAAATCTTCAAACGATCATATCTTTTGATCCAGAGCTCAGATTTTCACGTTCTTTATATCACTGGAAAGATGTTAAAATTCTCTACATGATTCCATGGTCAATTTTTAATTTTGGTTTAGTTTGGAGAGAGAAAATTCAAAAAACACAGTTCTAGTACGTGTCCATGGGCCAGAAATGACATTTCAACAACCAAATTTAATACAAAATGGGTAGCATTCTTCTCCAATATGGTCAAAAATGATAGGGTATGGGTTTGTAACGTCCTCCATGCTGTTTTAATGCATTTTCCATCAATGAGGAATGGCTCCCATGCTTTTTTCATGTTTTCTCTCTCCTGGGCTCGACCCATGCACTGTAAAAGCCAGATTTGGCTCATTTCTTCATGGTTGAACACTTTTTGGCATTGCAAACTTCTTCTTTCACCTCTAGCAAGTGATAGTTGTAAGAATCAGACCTTTTCAATAGTTTGTAATAGGTTTATACCTCTTTGATGGTAGAATGCAAGAGATTTTTACATGGAATTGACAATGCAAACTCTGTGAATGCTTTCAGTCCTCTGTTTGTATTGTTTTACTTCATTTTAAGACCTCTAATTACATCTATCAGCTTGTATATGTTTTCCCTTGTTGCATTTCATGAATTTGTGTCTATTTACATGGCAAAAAATGTTTCACCACTCCTTTTGGTGCATCACCATCTTTAGTTTAGTTTCATTTTTACATTTTTATCCATGTCTCCTTGCAATCTAGAATAGAATTAGGATTAGAACCTCTGTAGTTGTGTAAAATATAGATCTAAATCAGTGGAGTTTGAGGAACCAGCCTCTATTCTTGAGATTCCTCTCTCATTTTCACAAGTCCCACACTTGGAGAGAGGTTTCCATGTTGTGCAATCACACTGGATGCTCTAAACATCATTTAGAACCTTGATTTGCATCCAGGGGTGCTACTGATTTGCAACAACAGTTTTGGCATGCCCGGTGGGACCTTAGAGGTCTCATTTTTACTACAGCAAAGTTGATGTGCATCTGCTGCAATTTTCTTGCTTCAAAAGAGCTATAAATTACACATCTGGCGACTCCAAGGAGAAGAATCAACTGGTTTCAGCAGTGCAGGCCTGAAAACTCATGAGAAGAATCACTACAAGGTCAAGAGCTGGAGAAGAAGAGGTGTTGTTTGAATATCTGCAGTTATCTCCAAGAGTAAGGCAAAGTGGGAGAAGGATTCAAAGGTCTCCATCTCCACCAAACAGAACTCTCTCAACTCCTCCACCTGGTAGGCCTTTCATTCAGTCAACAAGGGTTTTAAGACCAATTAGAATGGCACAAAACAACCCCTATGTCAACTTCATAGGCATCAGCCCACTTGCCCTCAATGCACAACATCCAATTCCTATTGCAGCCTTGAAGAACATTCCATACTTCACTAGAGAAAATCAGACTACTCCAGGTGATCATGTTAAGGATATTGCTAACCTTTGTGCAATTCATGAAATCAATGAGATGCAAGTGGCTGTCAAGTTGCTGGCATCTTCATTCAAGGGGAAAGCATTGCAATGGTTTAGAAGCCTTGGAGCTGGTTCTATCACAAATTGGAATCAGCTGTGTATAGCACTTCATGAGCAATTTGGAGAGAAGGGAGACAACTTGTCTCTTTTGGAGCAGCTGACAACCATCAAGAGAGCTCCCAATGAACAGTTGACCGATTTCAACTTCAGATTTCAAAAGACTTGGGAGAGAATTCCAGTGGCAGTTAGGCCAACAACAGAAGGTTCTTTTCTCTATTATCTCAAAGCTCTAAATTCTGATATTTCTATGTTGATTCAGTCCATGGGAGGCATAACTATCCCTATGGCTTATAGCATTGCCATTAGGGCTGAAAATTGTTTGATCCAAGCTGGCAAACTAGCCCCTAGACCTCCCATGCCATTGTTTCCAAGTTTAGAGAGTCCAAATACCAATCAAGCACCTAATTTGGCTCCTCCCACTCCTAGAAATTAGAGTTCAAATGAAGCTTCTACCTCACCTCCAAGTGCCCCAAATGAGCTTCAAGAAGTCATGAAGCAATTGCAAAACCTAGGCAATGAGTTGGTTATTCTCAAAAGGTAACAAGCCCAAGGTTTTAGACCTTCTTACCAGCCCCAAGCTCAACCTAACAGGTAGCAATACCAACCACAAAGACCTCCTAATCCAGCAGTAAATGTAAATCAAACAAGGCCTCCTGCCAATAGACCATTTCAGCCCTATAATCCAAATGACATATCTACCTCTAAGGCATTAGTGCCAATACAAAACAACATTGCTCAGGAGTATGATTGGTGTTTTCCATGCAATGAACCTCATAACCAATCCATGTGCTTCAATGGTGCTTTGAATCAAGCATTAATTGTGACAACTACTGGTGTGGAGGGTGAGGGCAGTCAAGGAAACAACCAACAACAAGAAACATTCCAACAGCAATCAGCCCCAAATGACACCACATTGGTAAATTGGCAAGCAGAGGATTTTTGTGGCATGAATCAAGCAGTTTCTCAAGGTGTTGCAGCCAACACAAGGTCAAAAAGAAGGAATTTGGGTGAAGAACACCCATTAGCTCCAACTAATCCACAACCTTCCATGGCTCCACAAATGGTTGGCAAGAAAAAATCCAATTTCAAATGCACAAGGGCAGCCAAGAACAGCTCCTAGACCAACTCAAATACCAGTTATTGCTGCCCACGTGCAAGGAGTGAATGTACAAGCAAAGGGACAACAAAGAGATCCTTCATCACCATTCAGTATCATTGATCAGATGAAGAAGAAAAATGTTAATATATCAATGTGGGAATCCCTATCTATCCCAGGACAAAGAGACTTGTTACAAGCTGCCATGAAGGACTGGCCAACTTCGAATCAGCAAGTTCAGATGCAAGAGAAAGTGCTCACAAATGCTACCCAGCCTGAGGGAAATCATGGAGGACAGCAAGGTAAAATGTTGAAGCCCCCTCCTTTCTATGTTTCATTAATCATTGGAAATCAGTTAGTGCACAATTGCATGATAGATTCTGGGGCAAGTAGCTCAGTGATGCCTAAACAAATAGCTGATCAGCTAGGGCTCCAGTATGAAACCATATCCAAAGGGGTAGTGTAGCTGGATGGGACAGTAGTAACAACAGTTGGGGTGATTAGAAACTTGAGTCTTACCTTGCATGCATGTCCAAATGTTGTTGTTTTACAAGATGTATCAGTCATAGACCTTCCACCACTCTTTGCCCTATGCTTGTCAAGGGACTTCACAGCCAAGATTGGGGGATATTTTTCTACTAATTGGTCACACATGCTGTTCAGAATGAGGTATGGAACTAAGGCTACAATCAGTTCTGAACCTATTGCAAACTTCCACATTGAGCCTTACACTCCAAGTTAGATCAACGCCAATTGTTCAGCATTTGATCAAGAAGACCACCCAAGCACCGATGAAGCTGACACCAAGGTTGGAAGCATCCCGGATCTAACTCTTGATGAATGGGCAAATAAGGTACATGCTTTTGATCCTTATCAAGAAGTGGAAGAATCTGAGCTAGGGGTCTATTGCATACATGAAGAAAATCAGCCTATTCCTAGCATCACCAAGCCAAACCATGAAGATGACAATGAGGTATGACAACTATTTTTTGATGGATCAAGGAGTAGACAAGGTGCAGGAGGTGGAGCCATGCTTGTTTCACCTCAAGGAGTAATGTACTATTCAGCTTTTAGATTTCAGTTTGCATGCTCCAATAACACTACTGAATATGAAGCCTTGGTGCAAGGGATGCATTGGGCAATCAAGAAGAAAATAAAGAACTTGCAAGTCTTTGGTGACAGTGAATTGATTGTAAATTAGGTAAAGGGACAACATGCTGCCAAGAATGATCTACTCAGGTGCTACAAGAACAGGGTGTGGGACCTCATGGAATATTTTGAGGGTTTTGGCATCAAATCCATTCCTAGGAAAGAGAATCAAGCTGTTGACAGGCTTGCAGTAGTAGGGGCAGCCTTTGACATTGTGGAAAGCATTCAAAAAGACAAGGTACAGCCAAACATCCACATGATTGTGAGGCCTTCAGTGCCAAATAACAATGTCAGTTGGCAAGTGTTTGAGAATGACCAGCAAATCATCCATTTCTTGCAAGAAGAAGCTGAGTTCTCAGCTAAGAATCAAGAAAAGTTGGAATAGCAGTATGGTGACCAGGTGGTACAGCTGAGAACTAACAAGCTGCCCAAGGGACTTATCACTTTGGAGTCCATTTTTAATCCCAATGATCAGTTTAGAAAGGAGAAAGAAAACATTCAGGTCAAGAGAGAGGATTCAGTATCCATCTTGGTAGAAGAGAACAAACCATTGCAAATTGGAAAGATGACAACTGAATAGGAAAGGTATGAGTTCATACAGCTGTGTCAAGAGTTCCCTGATGTGTTTGCTTGGAGCTATGAAGATTTGAAAGGTTTCAATCCCAACTTAGCTCAGCATACCATTGAATTGGATCCAAATACTAAGCCTGTCAGGCAGAAACAAAGACCAGTCAATCCACACATGGAGCCTCTCATGAGGAAAGAATTGGACAAGCTGATTGAGTCAAGAATCATATTCCTAATCAAGCATTCTAGTTGGGTTGCCAACTTGGTTCCAGTCAGAAAGAAGAGTGGGGAGATCAGATTGTGTGTTGATTTCAGAGACTTAAATAGAGCATCTCTCAAGGACCATTACCCACTCCCTTCCATGGAGCAAATCTTGCAAGTTGTGGCTGGCTCCGAGAGGTTTTCACTACTTGATGGCTACTCCGGCTACAATCAGATTATGGTGAAGGAAGAAGACCAGTTCAAGACAACCTTCACAACCAAATGGGGGACTTTTGCATACAGGAAAATGCCATTTGGGCTGTCCAACGCTGGTGCTACCTTCCAAAGAGCAATGGACATGGCGTTCAAAGGTTTGATTAACAACGTGGTGCTGATTCACCTTGATGATATCACTATTTTTTTCCAAAAATGCAGCAGACCACCTCTCTCATTTGAGACAAGTTTTCACGAGGTGTAGGAAATTTGGAGTGTCTTTGAATCCTAAGAAGTGTATCTTTCTTGCACATGAAGGAAAGCTCCTTGGCCATATTGTCTCCAAAGAATGATTAGCAATTGATCTAGAGAGAGTCGAAGCCATAAGAGCACTACCATTGCCAAGCCACAAGAAATCCCTTCAGAGTTTCTTGGGGAGGATAATCTTTGTTTGGAGGTTTGTCCCAGATTTTGCAGCCCTTGTCAAGCCCATCACCAAAATGTTAAAGAAGAGCATGGCTTTCATGTGGAGAGCAGAAGGCAAGGAGAGTTTTGAAGTAATCAAAGAAGCCATTTCTCAAGCACCAACTCTCATCAACCTGGACTTCTCCAAGGATTTCATCCTCTATGCATTTAGAGGTAATGACACTATTTCTGCCATTTTGGTACAGCAGAACAAGGATAATGATGAGCAGCCAATTACCTTCTTCATCTAGAGCCTAGATGACTATGAGGTGAAGTACTCTTTTATTGAGAAGCATGTGCTAGCAGTAATCAGAAGCTTGAAGAAATTCAAGCATTTAGTCTCAAACAACAAGGTCTAGTTACTGGTCTCACATGTTGGGGTTAAGGATTTCCTCCTCAACAAAGATTTGAGCAAGAAAAAGTCAGGTTGGATCACCCGTATCATGGAGTATGACATTGAGATCAAGATCACCAAGCTGGTAAGAGCGAAAGGATTGTGTGAGCAGCTAGTTTTGGGGAAGAAAAAAGAAGTATGCAATGAAGAAGAGGCCGTTTTGAAAATCCAGGACAACCATGAGCTAAGTGGCAATCAAGAAGAAGACAATGTTGCCCAGACTCCTTGCTGGACCCAAGGTATTATACACTTCCTAAGCACAGGCCTATGCCCCTCGGAGATGAAAGAGACCCAAAGAAAAGAGGTTTGCTTCCCTTCCATTGCATCCAATCTCAGTTGACCAGCCATTCATGCAATGGGGTTTGGACTTCATTGGAGTCATTAATCCCAATTCAAGTCAAGGGCACAAATAGATTTTGACAGCCACGGACTACTTCACCAAATGGACTGAAGCAGTAGCACTCAAAGAAGCAAATGAGTCCAGCATCTTAGACTTTTATGAGGGGATAGAGACCAGATTTGGTATACCTGCTACAATAATCTTAGATAATGCATTGGCATTCATTGGATCCAAGGTGACTGAGTGGGCTGTCAAGAATGGGATCTACCTAAGCACTTCATCAAACTATTACCCTCAAGGGAATGGCCAGGCCGAGTCTACAAACAAGAACTTGTCGAGGATCATTAGGAGGACTCTTGATGAGAATCAGAGGTCTTGACATACCAAACTGAAATCAGCCTTATGGGTTGATAGGATAACTCCCAAGAGATCCATAGGTAACTCTCCATTCAAACTTTTCTATGGAAGAGAGGCAATCTTGCCCATGTCACTTGAGTTGCCAACATTGGAACTCATGAAGCAATTAGAGTTGCTAGAGTTTGAGCCCATGGAGGTGAGATATGTAGAGTTGATGGAGCTGCAGGAGGTTAGAAATCAGGCATGCCAAGCAATGGAAAAGGATAAAGCTTTGATCAAAAATACCTTTGATAGGAAGGCCAAGGATAGATCTTTTCAGGTTGGAGATCTAGTGTTGAAATGGGATGTGGATAGAGCAAAACCTGGAAGGAATTCAAAATTTGATTCCATTTGGAGTGGCCCATACATGGTCACGAAGTGCAAGAACAGCAATGCTTTCCAATTGGCCTCATTGGATGGTGAAGAACTTTAGATTCCAGTCAATGGAATCTATCTCAAGCGTTGCTTCTAGAGGGAAATTTACCGCCTTGTAAATATTAGATTAGATTTTCACTCCTCCAAGTGCTTTGCACATTGTTTTGTTATATATTAGTTTTTCTTTCCCTAAGTGCTTTGGCACAACTTGTTGTCCCTGGAGATGTTTTGCAGTCCTTGCTTCCATCATGTGATATTCCATCTTCCTCCTTGCACATTCTAAGTCAGTTGAGGTTCTAAACAAAATATATGATGACTCCATGCCTAATGGACTACTTCAGGCAACTAGTATTTTCATCTAGCAGGCAGATGACCCCTTTGAGTCACCAAAATTGTTATCCAAAATGGTGCCCCAGCTCGTTTTTGTGGCTAACTCCTTGTGTTCTTTCCTCTCTTGTGCCTCAGTCCACATTTTTTTATTTTCAGGCACTCAAGGCTTTCTGGAAATGGCACCTTCAGATAGAGCTCTCTCTCAGATTTCCAAAAAGGTAAATTTTGCCTCCTAACTCCTTATATTTTTCAAGTTATGGCTCAGCGGAGTTTTTGTGGAAAATTTTCCCATTTGAGGCCTGCAGCCAATCGGAAGCTGCCACGTGGCAGAGGAGTTCGAGGGTCGGAGGCAAATATGAATTTTTTTCCAAAAGAGTATAAAAAGGTTGATTTTCAAAGGAAAACCCACGGAAAAGAGAAGGAGAGAGAATTCCAGAGTGAATCAGAGCTTTCCACGTGGCATCCGACTAGCGGAGCGCGGGGAATTTTTGAAATTTTTTCCAAAGACAAAAAAAAGGTAAAATTTGAAATTTTTTCCCACCGATCCGTTTTTGGGCAGTTTTTGCCCTAAATCTTCAAACGATCATATCTTTTGATACAGAGCTCAGATTTTCACATTCTTTATATTATTAGAAAGATGTTAAAATTATCTACATGATTCCGTGGTCAATTTCTAATTTTGGTTTAGTTTGGATAGAGAAAATTAAAAAATGGTTCTACTCTGTGTCAATGGCTAGAAATGACATTTCAACAACCAAATTTAATACAGAATGGGTCGTATTCTTCTCCAATATGAACAAAAATGATAGGGTATGGGTTTGTAAGGTCCTCCATGTTGTTTTAATGCATTTTCCATCAATGAGGGATGGCTCCCATGCATTTTTCATGTTTTCTCTCTCCTGGGCTCAACCCATGTAGTGTAAAAGCCATATTTGGCTCATTTCTTCATGGTTGAACACTTTTTACCATTGCAAACTTATTCTTTCACCTCCAGCAAGTGATAGTTATAAGAATCAGACCTTTTTCACAGTTTGTAATAGGTTTATACCTCTTTGATGGTAGAATGCAAGAGATTTTTACATGGAATTGACAGTGCAAACTCTGTGAATGCTTTCAGTCCTCTGTTTGTATTGTTTTACTTCATTTTAAGACCTCTAATTACATCTATCAGCTTGTGTATGTTTTCCCTTGTTGCATTTCATGAATTTGTGTCTATTTACATGGAAAAAAAATGTTTCACCACTCCTTTTGGTGCATCACCATCTTTAGTTTAGTTTCATTTTTGCATTTTTATCCTTGTCTCCTTGCAATCTAGGGTAGAATTAGGATTAGAACCTATGTAGTTGTACAAAATATAGATCTAAATCAGAGGAGTTTGAGGAACCAGCATCTATTCTGGAGATTCCTCTCTCATTTTCACAAGTCCCACACTTGGAGAGAGGTTTCCATGTTGTGCAATCACACTAGATGCTCTAAACACCATTTAGAACCTTTATTTGCATCCAGGGGTGTTCCTAATTTGCAACAATAGCACACACGCACACACACTCACACAGGAACTCCCACATACATGTGCACATGCACACGCACATGCACACACACACACACCTAGACACACACATAAACACAGATGTGCACGCTCACTCACATGAGCATGCACACACACACACACGCAGGTGCACGCGCACACGCACATGCACACACACACGTATAATCACACGTACACACATAAGCACATACACACGCACACACATATGGACATACACACACACACATGCAAACAAGCATGCTCACACGCAAGCAAACACGTAGGTAAAAACAAACACACACGTAAGCATACACACACACGCACACGCATATGCATACGCACATCCACACGCAAAAACAAATGAAAATGCAAGCATACGCATAAGGACACAAACACACACACGTGCATGAACACACACATGCACATGTGCATGAACATGCACACACACATGCACTTGCATGCACATGTGTACAAACACACGCACTCACACATATGCAAGCACAAGCAAACACACACACAAATTTAATTGCACACGCATACGTACACGTAAATGTAAATGCACACACACATGCATAAGCACACACACACACATACACACAAATGCACACTTTCACCACCACTTCAGATCTCTGTATACTTCCTTCGGCCTCATATGGATTCATTTTAGGCAAGGATTGGTTGTCTGCACATAGGGCCAGGATGGATTGCTATCACAAGACTATATCTTGTGCAGACGATCTTGGAGTTGAGTTGGTGATTTCTGGGGTCAGGAGACCTGTTTCTATTCACACTATCTCTGCCATGCAACTCAAGCGGTGTGTGTGACGGGGTTGTCAGATGTATGCAGTCACAGTCAGTGACCAGATAGAGGATGGATCTAGGGGCCATCGCTAGATGACCATCCCATTTTGAGAGAGTATGTAGATGTTTTCCTAGGGGAGCTATCGGGGATGCCACCCCCACGTGAGATTGATTTCCATATTGATCTGGTTCTAGAAGCAGAGCCTATCTCACGAGCTCCTTATCGGATGACCACCCCAGGGCTCTGTGAGCTCAAGTTGTAGCTGGAGGGCCTTCTAGAGAAAGGCATTATCCTTCCTAGTGTATCCCCTTGGGGTGCATCAGTTATATTTGTTAAGAAGAAGGATGGATCCTTACAGTTATGCATAGACTATCACCAGCTGAATAAGGTAACAATCAAGAATCGCTATCCCCTGCCACATATTGATGACTTGTTTGATCAAATGAAAGGGGCCACGGTTTTCTCTAATATTGACCTCAAGTCAGGGTACCATCAGTAGAGGATTACGGAGGCAGACATTCATAAGACTACTTTTCATACGAGGTATGGGCACTATGAGTTCATAGTGGTGCCCTTTGGTTTGATGAATGCCCCCGCAGTGTTTATGAGTTTGATGAATGGGGTATTCAAGACCTTTTTAGATCGCTTCATGCTCATTTTTCTTGATGACATTCTAATTTACTCACGTATTTGTGAGGAGAACGAGGGGCACCTTCATCAGGTTCTTCAGTGTCTTCGTGAGCAGTAGCTTTTTGGGAACTTAGAGAAGTGTGCCTTCTTTCAGTCAGAGATTCAGTATTTGGGTCATATCATCTCAGGTGAAATAATTGCAGTCAATCCTTCTAAGATTATATCTATTATGGATTGGCTAGTACCTAGTACAGTGACAGAGGTGCGTAGATTCATGGGGTTAGTAGGGTACTGTTATCCAAAATGTGCCCCAGCTCATTTTTGTGGCTAACTTCTTGTGTTCTTTCCTCTCTTGTGCCTCAGTCCACATTTTTTTATTTTAAGGCACTCAAGGCTTTCTGGAAATGGCACCATTAGATATATCTCTCTCTCAGCTTTCCAGAAAGGTAAAGTTTTCCTCCTAACTCCTTATATTTTTCAAGTTATGGCTTGGCGGAGTTTTTGTGGAAAATTTTCCCATTTGAGGCCAGCAGCCAATAGGAAGCTGCCATGTGGCATCTGACCAGCGGAGCGTGGGGAATTTTTGAAAATTTTTCCAAAGACAAAAAAGAGGTAAAATTTGAAATTTTTTCCCGCCGATCCGTTTTTGGGCCATTTTTACCCTAAATATTCAAATGATCATATCTTTTGATCCAGAGCTTGGATTTTCACGTTCTTTATATCATTGGAAATCTGTTAAAATTCTATACATGATTCCATGGTCAATTTCTAATTTTGGTTTAGTTTTGAGAGAGAAAATTCAAAAACGGCTCTGGTACGTGTCCATGGCCAGAAATGACATTTCAACAACAAAATTTAATACAGAATGGGTTGCATTCTTCTCCAATATTGTCAAAAATGACAGGGTATGGGTTTTTAAGGTCCTCCATGCTATTTTAATGCATTTTCCATCAATGAGGAATGGACTCCCATGTTTTTTACATTTTCTCTCTCCTGGGCTCGACCCATGCATTGTAAAAGCCAGATTTGGCTCATTTCTTCATGGTTGAAAACTTTTTGGCATTGCAAACTTCTTCTTTCACCTCCAGCAAGTGATAGTTGTAAGAATCAGACCTTTTCATAGTTTGTAATAGGTTTATACCTCTTTGATGGTAGCATGCAAGAGATTTTTACATGGAATTGACAGTGTAAACTCTGTGAATGCTTTCAGTCCTCTGTTTGTATTGTTTTACTTCATTTTAAGACCTCTAATTACATCTATCAGCTTGTGTATGTTTTCCCTTGTTGTATTTCATGAATTTGTGTCTATTTACATGGCAAAAAATGTTTCACCACTCCTTTTGGTGCATCACCATATTTAGTTTAGTTTCATTTTTGCATTTTTATCCCTGTCTCCTTACAATATAGGGTAGAATTAGGATTAGGACCTATGTAGTTGTGTAAAATATAGATCTAAATCAGAGGAGTTTGAGGAACCAGCCTCTATTCTGGAGATTCCTCTCTCATTTTCACAAGTCCCACACTTAGAGAAAGGTTTCCATGTTGTGCAATCACACTGGATGCTCTAAACATCATTTAGAACCTTGATTTGCATCTAGGGGTGCTGCTGATTTGCAACAACAGTTTTGGCACGCCCGGTGGGCCCTTAGAGGTCTCATTTTTATAACAGCAAAGTTGATGTGCATCTGCTATAATTTTTTTTCTTGAAAAGAGCTATAATTTGCATAACTGACGAATCCAAAGGGGAAGAATCAACTGGTTTTAGTAGTGCAGGCCTGAAAACTCATGAGAAGAATCACTACAAGGTCAAGAGCTGGAGAAGAAGAGGTGCTGTTTGAATATCTGTAGTTATCTCCAAGAGTAAGGAAAAGTGGAAGAAGGATTCAAAGGTCTCCATCTCCACCAAATAGAACTCTCTCAATTCCTCCACCTGGTAGGCCTTTCATTCAGTCAACAAGGGTTTTAAGACCAATTAGAATGGTGCAAAACAACCCCTATGTCAACTTCACAGGCAAAATCCCACTTGCCCTCAATGCACAACATCTAATTCCTATTGCAGCCTTGAAGAACATTTCATACTTCACTAGAGAAAATCATACTACTCCAGGTGATCATGTTAAGGATATTGCTAACCTTTGTTTAATTCATGAAAGCAATGAGATGCAAGTGGCTGTCAAGTTGCTAGCATCCTCATTCAAGGGGAAAGCATTGCAATGGTTTAGAATCCTTGGAGCTGGCTCTATCACAAATTGGAATCAGCTGTGTATAGCACTTCATGAGCAATTTGGAGAGAAGGGAGACAACTTGTCTCTTTTGGAGTAGATGACAACCATCAAGAGAGCTCCCAATGAACAGCTGACCGATTTCAACTTCAAATTTCAAAAGACTTGGGAGAGAATTCCAGTGGCAGTTAGGCCAACATCAGAAGGTGCTTTTCTCTATTATCTCAAAGCTCTAAATTCTGATATTTCTATGTTGATTCAGTCCATGGGAGGCATAACTATCCCTATGGCTTATAGCATTGCCATTAGGGCTGAAAATTGTTTGATCCAAGCTGACAAACTAGCCCCTAGACCTCCCATGCCATTGTTTCCAAGTTTAGAGAGTCTAAATACCAATCAAACACCTAATTTGGCTCCTTCTCCCACTCCTAGAAATCAAATTTCACATGAATCTTCTACTTCATCTCCAAGTGCCCCAAATGAGCTTCAAGAAGTCATGAAGCAACTGCAAAACCTAGGCAATGAGATGGTTACTCTCAAGAGGCAACAAGCCCAAGGTTTTAGACCTTCTTACCAGCCCCAAGCTTAGCCTAACAGGTAGCCATACCAACTACAAAGACCACCTAATCCAGCTTCAAATATGAATCAAACATGGCCTCCTACCAATAGACCATTTCAGCCCTACAATCCAAATGTCATATCTACCTCTAAGGCATTAGTGCCAACACAAAACAACATTGCTCAGGAGTATGACTGGTGTTTTCCATGCAATGAACCTCATAACCAATCCATGTGCTTCAATGGTGCTTTGAATCAAGTATTAACGATGACAACTACTGGTGTGGAGGGTGAGGGCAGTCAAGGAAACAACCAACAACAAGAAACATTCCAACATCAATCAGCCCCAAATGACACCACGTTGGTAAATTGGCAAGCAGAGGATTTTTGTGGCATGAATCAAGCAGTTTCCCAAGGTGTTGTAGCCAACACAAGGTCAAAAAGAAGGAATTTGGGTGAAGAACAACCATTAGCTCCAACCAATCCACAACCTTCCATGGATCCACAAATGGTTGGCAAGCAAAATCTAATTTCAAATGCACAAGGGCAGCCAAGAACAGCTCCTAGACCAACTCAAATACCAGTTATTGCTTCCCACGTGCAAGGAGTGAATGTACAAGTAAAGGGACAACAAACAAATCCTTCATCACCATTCAGTATCATTGATCAGATGAAGAAAAAAAATGTTAATATATCAATTTGGGAATCCCTATCTATCCCAGGACACAGAGACTTGTTACAAGCTGCCATGAAGGACTGGCCAACTTCGAATTAGCAAGTTCAGATGCAAGAGAAACTGCTCACAAATGTTGCCCAGCCTGAGGGAAATCTTGGAGGACAGCAAGGTAAAATGTTGAAGCCCCCTCCTTTCTATGTTTCATTAATCATTGGAAATCAGTTAGTGCACAATTACATGATAGATTCTGGGGCAAGTAGCTCAGTGATGCCAAAATAAATAGCTGATCAGCTAGGGCTCCAGTATGAAACCATATCCAAAGGGGTAGTGCAGCTAGATGGACAGTAGTAACAACAGTTGGGGTGGTTAGAAACTTGAGTCTTACCTTGCATACATTTCCAAATGTTGTTGTTTCACAAGATGTAGCAGTCATAGACCTTCCACCACTTTTTGCCCTATGCTTGTCAAGGGACTTCACAGCCAAGATTGGGGAATATTTGTCTGTTGATTGGTCACACATGCTGTTCAGAACGAGGTATGGAACTAAGGCTACAATCAGGTCTGAACCTATTGTAAACTTCCACATTGAGCCTTACACTCCAAGTCAGATCAACACCAATTGTTCATTATTTGATCAAGAAGACCACCCAAGCACTGATGAAGCTGACACCTAGGTTGGGAGCATCCTGGATCTAAATCTTGATGAATGGGTAAACAAGGTACATGCTTTTGATCCTTATCAAGAAGTAGAAGAATCAGAGCTAGGGGTCTATTGTATACAAGAAGAAAATCAGCCTATTCCTAACATCACCAAGCCAAACCACAAGGATGACAATGAGGTGTGGCAGATGTTTTTTGATGGATCAAGAAGTAGACAAGGTGCAGGAGGTGGAGCCATGCTTGTTTCACCTCAAGGAGTAAGGTACTATTTATCTTTTAGATTTCAGTTTGCATGCTCCAACAACACTACTAAATATGAAGCCTTAGTGCAAGGGATGCATTGGGTAATCAAGAAGAAAATAAAGAACTTGCAAGTCTTTGGTGACAGTGAATTGATTGTAAATCAGGTCAAGGGACAACATGCTGTCAAGAATGATCTACTCAGGTGCTACAAGAATAGGGTGTGGGACCTCATGGAAGATTTTGAGGGTTTTTGGCATCAAATCCATTCCTAGGAAAGAGAATCAAGCTGCTGACAAGATTGCAGCAGTAGGGGCAGCCTTTGACATTGTGGAAAGCATTTAACAAGATAAGGTACAGCCAAACATCCACGTGATTGTGAGGCCTTTAGTGCCAGATAATAATGTCAGTTGGCAAGTGTTTGAGAATGACCAGAAAATCATCCATTTCTTATAAGAAGAAGCTGAGTTCTCAGCTAAGAGTCAAGAAAAATTGGAACAACAGTATGGTGACAAAGTGGTACAGCTGAGAACTAACAAGCTCCCCAAGGGACTTATCACTTTGGAGTCCATTTTTAATCCCAATGATCAGTTTAGAAAGGAGAAAGCAAACATTCAGGTCAAGAGAGAGGATTCAGTATCCATCTTGGTGGAAGAGAACAAACCATTGCAAATTGGAAAGATGACAACTGATCAAGAAAGGTATGAGCTCATACAGCTGTGTCAAGAATTCCCAGATGTTTTTTCTTGGAGCTATGAAGATTTGAAAGGTTTCAATCCCAACATAGCTCAGCATACCATTGAATTGGATCCAAATATTTAGCCTGTTAGGAAGAAACAAAGACCAGTCAATCCACACATGGAGCCTCTCATGAGGAAAGAATTGGACAAGCTTATTGAGTCAAGAATCATATTCCCAATCAAGCATTCTAGTTGGGTTGCCAACCTCGTTCCAGTCAGAAAGAAGAGTGGGGAGATCAGATTGTGTGTTGATTTTAGAGACTTAAATAGAGCATCTCTCAAGGACCATTACCCATTCCCTTCCATGGAGAAAATCTTGCAAGTTGTGGTTGGATCCGAGAGGTTTTCACTACTTGATGGCTACTCAGGCTACAATCAGATTATGGTGAAGGAGGAAGACCAATTAAAGACAGCCTTCACAACCGAATGGGGAAATTTTTCATATAGGAAAATGCCATTTGGACTGTCCAACGCTGATGCTACCTTCCAAAGGGAAATGGACATGGCATTCAAAGGTTTGATTAACAACGTGGTGCGGATTTACCTTGATGATATCACTATTTTTTCCAAAAATGCAGTAGACCACCTCTCTCATTTGAGACAAGTTTTCACGAGGTGCAGGAGATTTGGAGTGTCTTTAAATCCTAGAAAGTGTATCTTTCTTGCACATGAATTAAAGCTCCTTGGACATATTGTCTTTAAAGAAGCATTAGAAATTGATCCAGAGATAGTGGAAGCCATAAGAGCACTACCATTGCCAAGCCATAAGAAATCCCTTCAGAGTTTCTTGGGGAGGATAAAATTTGTTCGGAGGTTTGTCCCAGATTTTGCAGCCCTTGTCAAACCCATCACCAAAATGTTAAAGAAGAGCATGGCTTTCAAGTGGATAGCAGAAGGCAAGGAGATTTTTGAAGCAATCAAAGAAGCCATTTCTCAAGCACCAACTCTCATCAACCCGGACTTCTCCAAGGATTTCATCCTCTATGCATTTGGAGGTAATGACACTATTTCTGCCATTTTGGTACAGCAGAACAAGGATAATGATGAACACCCAATTACCTTCTTCATCCAGATCCTAGATGACTATGAGGTGAAGTACTCTTTCATTGAGAACCATGTGCTGGCAGTAATTAGAAGCTTGAAAAAATTCAAGCATTTAGTCTCGAACAACAAGGTCTAGTTGCTGGTCTCACATGTTGGGGTTAAGGACTTCCTCCTCAACAAAGATTTGAACGAGAAATGGGCAGGTTGGATCACTCATGTCATGGAGTATGACATTGAGATAAAGATCACCAAGTTGGTAAGAGGGAAAGGATTGTGTGAGCAGCTGGTTTTGGGGAAGTAAAAAGAAGTATGCAATGAAGAAGAGGCTATTTTGACAGTCCATGAAAGCCATGAGCCAAGTGGCAATCAAGAAGAAGACAATACTGCCCCCACTCCTTGCTAGACCCAAGGTATTATACACTTCCTAAGCACAGGCCTATGCCCCCAGAGATGAAAGAGTCCCAAAGAAGACACTTCAGATTGCAGGTTGTCCCATATGCCATTGTTGATGGAGTTTTGTTCAAGAAAGATGTGAATGGAGTGTTGCTGAGATGCATAGCACAAATTAGATTCATCGGGTGTTGGAAGAGTTCCATGGTGGACCAGCTGGTGGTCATTTTGTACCAAGAGTGATAGCTCTAAAAATCATGAAGGCTGGTTATTATTGGCCTAAAATTTTCAGTGATTACTATGCATGGATTAAGAGGTGTAAGAATTGTGCATTCTTCACAGGAAAAGAGAGACTTGCTACCCTTCCATTGCATCCAATCTCAATTGACCAGCCATTCATGCAATGAGGTTTGGACTTCATTGGAGTCATTAATCCCAATTCAAGTCAAGGGCACAAATGGATTTTGACAGCCACTGACTACTTCACCAAATGGACTGAAGCAGTAGCACTCAAAGAAGCAAATGAGTCCAGCCTATTAGACTTTTATGAGGGGATAGCGACCAGATTTGGTATACCTGCTACAATAATCTTAGATAATGCATTGGCATTCATTGGATCCAAGGTGACTGAGTGGGCTGTCAAGAACGGGATCTACCTAAGCACTTCATCAAACTATTACCCTCAAGGTAATGGCCAGGCCGAGTCTACAAACAAGAACTTGTCGAGGATCATTAGGAGGACTCTTGATGAGAATCAGAGGTCTTGGCATACCAAACTAAAATCAACCTTATGGGCTGATAGGATAACTCCCAAGAGATCCATAGGTAACTCTCCATTCAAAATTGTCTATGGAAGAGAGGCAATTTTACCCATGTCACTTGAGGTTCCAACATTGGAACTCATGAAGCAATTAGAGTTGCTAGAGTTTGAGCCCATGGAGGTGAGATATGCAGAGTTGATGGAGCTGTAGGAGGTCAGAAATCAGGCATCCCAAGCAATGGAAAAGGATCAAGCTTTGATCAAAAAGACCTTTGATAGGAAGGCCAAGGATAGATCTTTTTAGGTTGGAGATCTAGTGTTGAAATGGGATGTGGATAGAGCAAAACTGGGAAGGCATTCAAAATTTGATGCCATTTGGAGTGGCCCATACATGGTCACAAAGTGCAAGAATAGCAATGCTTTCTAATTGGCCTCATTAGATGGTGAAGAACTGTAGATTCCAGTCAATTGAATCTATCTCAAGCATTGCTTCTAGAGGGAAATTTACCACCTTGTAAATATTAGATTAGATTTTCATTCCTCCAAGTTCTTTGCACATTGTTTTGCTGTAGGTTAGTTTTCCTTTCCCTAAGTGCTTTGGCACAGCTTGCTGTCCCTAGAGATGTTTTACAGTCCTTGCTTCCATCATGTGATATTCCATCTTCCTCCTTGCACATTCTAAGTCAGTTGGGGTTCAAAATAGAATATTTGATGGCTCCATGTCCAATGGACTGCTTCAGGCTACTGGCACTTTCATCTAGTAGGTAGATGACCCCTCTGAGTTGCCAAAATTGTTATCCAAAATGTGCCCTAGATCATTTTTGTGGCTAACTCCTTTCTATCTTACCTCTCGTTTACCTCAGTCCACATTTTTTGATTTTAAGGCTCTCAATTCTTTTTGGAAATGAAACCATCAGATAGAGCTCTCTCTCAGCTTTCCAGAAAGGTAAAGTTTTCCTCCTAACTCCTTATATTTTTCAAGTTATGGCTCGGCGGAGTTTTTGTGGAAAATTTTCCCATTTGAGGCCCGCAGCCAATAGGAAGCTGCCACGTGGCATCTGACTAGTAGAGCGCGGGGAATTTTTGAAAAATTTTCTAAAGACAAAAAAGAGGTAAAATTTGAAATTTTTTCCCGTCGATAGGTTTTTGGGCCAGTTTTGCCCTAAATATTAAAACGATCATATCTTTTGATCCAGAGCTCAGATTTTCATGTTCTTTAAATCATTGGAAAGATGTTAAAATTCTCTACATGATTCCATGGTCAATTTCTAATTTTGGTTTAGTTTAGATAGAGAAAATTCAAAAATAGTTCTGGTACGTGTCCATGGCTAGAAATGACATTTCAACAACCAAATTTAATACAGAATGGGTTGCATTCTTCTCCAATATCGTCAAAAATGATTGGGTATGGGTTTATAAGGTCCTCCATGTTGTTTTAATGTATTTTCCATCAATGAGGAATGGGCTCCCACATTTTTTACGTTTTCTCTCTCCTGGGCTCGACCCATGCACTGTAAAAGCTAGATTTGGCTCATTTCTTCATGGTTGAACACTTTTTGGCATTGCAAACTTCTTCTTTCACCTCCAACAAGTGATAGTTGTAATAATCAGACCTTTTTCACAGTTTGTAACAGGTTTATACCTCTTTGATGGTGGAATGTAAGATATTTTTACATGGAATTGACAGTGTAAACTCTATGAATGCTTTTAGTCCTCTGTTTGTATTGTTTTACTTCATTTTAAGACCTCTAATTACATCTATCAGCTTGTGTATGTTTTCCCTTATTGCATTTCATGAATTTGTGTCTATTTACATGGAAAAAAATGTTTCACCACTCTTTTTGGTGCATCACCATCTTTAGTTTAGTTTCATTTTTACATTTTTACATTTTTATCCATGTCTCCTTGCAATCTAGGGTAGAATTAGGATTAGAACCTCTGTAGTTGTGCAAAATATAGATCTAAATCAGAGGAGTTTGAGGAACCAGCCTCTATTCTGGAGATTCCTCTCTCATTTTCACAAGTCCCACACTTGGAGAGAGGTTTCCATGTTGTGCAATCACACTGGATGCTCTAAACATCATTTAGAACCTTGATTTACATCCAGGGGTGCTGCTGATTTGCAACAACAGGTACTATAGGAGATTTGTGTAGAAATTCTCTCAGATTTGTGCAGGGTATGGGACCTCATTGAGGATTTTGAGGGTTTTGGCATCAAATCCATTCCTAGGAAAGAGAACCAAGCTGCTGACAGGCTTGCAGTAGTAGGGGTAGCCATTGACATTGTGGAAAGCATTCAACAAGACAAGATACAGCCAAACATCCACGTGATTATGAAGCCTTCAGTGCCGGATAACAATGTCAGTTGGCAAGTGTTTGAAAATGACCAGCAAATCATCCATTTCTTACAAGAAGAAGATGAGTTCTCAGCGAAAAATCAAGAAAATTTGGAACAACAGTATGGTGACCAAGTGGTATAGTTGAGAACTAACAAGCTGCCCAAGGGACTTATCACTTTGGAGTCCATTTTCAATCCCAATGATCAGTTTAGGAAAGAGAAAGCAAACATTCAGGTCAAGAGAGAAGATTTAGTATCCATCTTGGTGGAAGAGAACAAACCATTGCAAATTGGAAAGATGACAACTGAACAAGAAAGGTATGAGTTCATACAGCTGTGTCAAGAGTTCCTTGATGTGTTTGCTTAGAGCTATGAAGACTTGAAAGGTTTCAATCCCAACTTAGCTCAGCATACCATTGAATTGGATCCAAATACTAAGCCTGTCAGGTAGAAACAAAGACCAGTCAATCCACACATGGAGCCTCTCATGAGGAAAGAATTGAACAAGCTGATTGAGTCAAGGATCATATTCCCAATCAAGCATTCTAGTTGGGTTGCCAACTTGGTTCTAGTCAGAAAGAAGAGTGGAGAGATCAGATTGTGTGTTGACTTCAAAGACTTGAATAGAGCATCTCTCAAGGACCATTACCCACTCCCTTCCATGGAGAAAATATTTCAAGTTGTGGCTAGCTCCGAGATGTTTTCACTACTTGATGGCTACTCAGGCTACAATCAGATTATGGATAAGGAAGAAGACCAGTTCAAGACAGCCTTCACAACCAAATGGGGAACTTATGCATACAAGAAAATGCCATTTTTGGTGTCCAACGCTGGTGCTACCTTCCAAAGAGCAATGGACATGGTGTTCAAATGTTTGATTAACAACGTGGTGCTGATATACCTTGATGATATCACTATTTTTTCAAATAATGTAGCAGACCACCTCTCTCATTTGAGACAAGTCTTCCAAAGGTGCAGGAGATTTGGAGTGTCTTTGAATCCTAAGAAGTGTATCTTCCTAGCACATGAAGGAAAGATCCTTAGCCATATTGTCTCCAAAGAAGGATTATCAATTGATGTAGAGAGGGTTAAAGCCATAAGAGCACTACCATTGCCAAGCCACAAGAAGGCCCTTCAGAGTTTCTTCGGTAGAATAAACTTTGTTCGGAGGTTTGTCCCAGATTTTGCAGTCCTTGTCAAACCTTTCACCAAAATGTTAAAGAAAAGCATGGCTTTCAAGTGGACAGTAGAAGGAAAGGAGAGATTTGAAGCAATCAAAGAAGCCATCTCTCAAGCACCAACTCTCATCAACCTGGACTTCTCCAAGGATTTCATCCTCTATGCCTTTGGAGGTAATAATACTATTTCTACCATTTTGGTACAGCATGACAAGGACAAGGATGAGCAGCCAATTAATTTCTTCAGCCAGAGCCTAGATGACTATGAGGTGAGGTATTATTTTATTGAGAAGCATGTACTTGTAGTAATCAGAAGCTTGAAGAAATTCAAGCATTTAGTCTCAAACAACAAGGTCCAGTTACTGGTCTCTCATGCTGGGGTTAAAGACTTCCTCTTCAACAAGGATTTGAATGAGAAAAGGGTAGGTTGGATCACTCATGTCATGGAGTATGACATTGAGATCAAGGTCACCAAGCTGGTAAGAGGAAAAGGATTGTGTGAGCAGCTGATTTTTGGGAAGCAAAATGAAGTATGCAATGAAGAAGAGGTTGTTTTGATAGTTCAAGACAGCCATGAGCCAAGTGGCACTCAAGAAGAAAATAATGTTGTCCCCACTCCTTGCTGGACCCAAGGTATAATACACTTTCTAAGCATAGGCCTATGCCCTCTGGAGATGAACAAGACCCAAAGAAGACACTTCAAATTGCAGGCTGTCCCATATGCCATTGTTTATGGAGTTTTTTTCAAGAAAGATTTGAATGGAGTTCTGCTGAGATGTATTAGCATAAATCAGATTCATAGGGTGTTAGAAGAGTTCTATGGTGGACCACCTGGTGGTCATTTTGCATAGAGAGTGACAGCTCTAAAAATTATGAAGGCTGGTTATTATTGGCCCAAGATTTTCAGTGATTGCTTTGCATGGATCAAGAGGTGTAAGAATTGTGCATTCTTCACAGGAAAAGAGAGACTTTCTGCCCTTCCATTGCATCCAATCTCAATTGACCAGCAATTCATGCAATGGGGTTTGGACTTCATTGGAGTCATTAATCCCAATTCAAGCCAAGGGCACAAATGGATTTTTACAGCCACAAACTACTTCACCAAATGGACTGAAGCAGTAGCACTCAAAGAAGTAAATGAGTCTAGCATCTTAGACTTCTATGAGGGCATAGTAACCAGATTTGGCATACCTGCTACAATAATCTTAGATAATGCATTGGCATTCATTGGATCTAAGGGGACTAAGTGGGCTATCAAGAACGGGATCTACCTAAGTACTTCATCAAACTATTACCCTCAAGGTAATGGCCAGGCTGAGTCTCCATTCAGGATTGTTTATGATAGGATAACTCCCAAGAGATCCACGGGTAACTCTCCATTCAGGCTTGTTTATGGAAGAGAGGTAATTTTTCCCATGTCTCTTAAGTTGCCAACATTGGAAATCATGAAGTAGTTAGAGTTGCTAGAGTTTGGGTGCATGGAGGTGAGATATGCAGAGTTGATGGAGCTCCAAGAGATCAGAGATCAGGCATCCCAAGCAATGGAGAAGGATCAAGCTTTGATCAAGAAGACCTTTGATAGGAAGGCCAAGAGTAGATCTTTCCAAGTTGGAGATCTAGTGTTAAAATGGGATGCAGATAGAGCAAAACCAGGAAGGCATTAAAAATTTGATGCCATTTGGAGTGGCCCATACATGGTCACGAAGTGCAAGAACAACAATGCTTTCCAATTGGCCTCATTGGATGGTGAAGAACTGAAGATTCCAGTCAATGGAATCTATCTCTAGAATTGCTTCTAAAGGGAAATTCTCCACCTTGTAAATATTAGCTTAGGTTTCCATTCCTTCAAGTGCTTGTGCACATTGTTTTGCTGTAGGTTGTTTTTCTTTCCCTAAGTGCTTTGGCACAACTTGTTGTTCCTGGGAATGTGTTGTAGGCTTTACTCCATCAAGTGACTCCATACCCAATGGATTGCTTCAGGAAACTGGTAACTTCATCCAGTAGGCAGATGACCCCTCTGAGTCACCAAAATTGTTATCCCAAATGTGCCCCCTGCTCATTTTGTGGCTAACTCCTTTACATCTTTCCTTCTCTTGTGCCTCAGTCAGAATATTTTATTTTCCAGGCACTCAAAACCTTCTAGAAATGGAACCATTAGATAGAACTCTTTTTCATCTTTCCAGAAAGGTAAAATTTTCCTCCTAAATCCACATATTTTTCAAGTTATGGCTCAGTCGAGTTTTGGTGGGAAATTTTTCACTAGAAGGCCCGCAGCTAATCAGGAGCTGCCACATGTCCAAGGGCGAAAAAACACCAAGCGACCCGAAGGAAAAAATGGTCAGGAAGGGCCCGCACCCAATCAAAATGTGCCATGTGGCACCTGGAGTGGCGGAGCATGGGGAAAATTTGAAAAATGTTCCAAAAACAAAACGGGTAAAAATTCAAACTTTTTGCCCGCCGATCCAATTTTGGCCTGTTTTTGCCCCAAAACTTCAAATCGCCATAACTTTCGATCTAGAGCTCAGATTTTCACGTTCTTTATATCAATAGAAAGATGGGGAAATTATATATAATATTCCATGGTCAATTTTCAATTTTGGTTTAGTTTTGAGGGAGAAAATCAAAAAATGCTTCTGGTACGTGCCATGGACAAAACTGACGTTTCAACAATCAATTTTAATGCAAAATGGGTTGCATTCTTCTCCATCATGGTCAAAAATGTCAGGGCATGGGTTTGTAAGGACCTCCATGCTATTTTTAATGCATTTTGGTCAATAGGGAATGGCTCTCACATTTTTTCACATTTTCTCTCTCCTGGGCTCGACCCATGCACTGTAAAAGCCAGATTTGGCTCATTTTTCAAAGTGTGGAACACTTTTTTGCACAGAAAGCTTATGTTTTCACCTTCTGCAAGTGATTTTTTGCACTGATCAGACCTTTTCAGGGATTGTAACAGTTTTCTGCCTCTTTGGTGTTGGAATGCAAGGATTTTGATGTTGAAAATCACAATAAAGGCTCTGTGAATGCTTTCAGTCCTTTGTATGTGTTGTTTGTTTCATTTCAAACCTTTGATTTCAGCTTATCAACCTATGCATGATGTTTTATGTTGTAATTTCTAATTTGTGTCTATTTACATGAGTAAAAATGTTCACCACTCCTTTGGTGTATCACCCTTATTAGTTTAGTTTCAATTTTTACATCTCTTATCCCTATCTCCTTGCAATCTAGGATAAAATTAGGATCTGAACCTCTGCAGTTATGTAAATAATAGATCTAATCAGAGGAGTTTGAGGAACCAGCCTCTAATCTGGAGATTCCTCTCTCATTTTTACAAGTCCCACACTTGGAGAGAGGTTTCAATGTTGTGCAATCACGCTGGATGCCTAAAAATTCAATTTAGAAATCTGATTTACATCCAGGGGTGCTGCTGATTTACAACAACATGACCTTTTGAGATCTTGGAGTGTATCGGCCCGTTGGCCTACCGTCTAGCATTGCCACCCAACTTATCTCACGTACATGATGTGTTTCATGTTTCTTTTCTTAGGAGATACATCACAGATCCTTCTCATGTGTTGTATTAGACATCATTGCAGGTGCAGGATCAGGCGCAGGTGATGGTGGAGCCCGTCTGTATCATCGATCATAGGACCCTGGGTCTTCGAGGTAGAGAGATTGATCAAGTACGGGTGTAGTGGGACATATATGATGGGACTGCAACCACTTGGGAGGATGCTACTGCTTTATAAGTGTAGTTTCCACATTTGTTCCAGTGACTTCCAGGAGGAATTTGATTCTAAGGGGAGGAGGATGTAGTGCCCACTTTCCTTGGACACTATTCAGATACTGATCCTGACACTACTGGTCACATTTTGGATATTATTATGTTTTGATGTAGTATGATGTATCAGGGATTATTATGGACATTATTATGTTTTGATTAGTATGATGGTTAGATGTTAGATCGTGGATTAATATTGATTTGGATTCAGATATTTTACTTGAGGATCATTGAGACATTTTTATTATTATGTGGATGATGATATACTAGTTGACATGGACAGGTTATTGATGTTAATTTTAGACATGTGACATTGATTATTATGAATAGCTCTAGTATAGAAATCTATTGGATGATGATATAGTTACAAATTGAATTTTAATGATAAATATTGAATCTTGATATTGTTGTGATTTAGATCTAATGTTTATATATCATTTGGATGTTCTGATATGGCCACGAGGCCGAAGGAGGTATTTTGCATTTTACAGGTTAAAATCACAACAATGTTGGGGCTGTGTTTGATTTGTGTGTTTAGTTCTTAGGATTTCTCATGGGGGGGATTTCCATTTTTGTGACCATAGGGGCATATGTGTGTTTTTATTAAGTGTTCCCTTTTTAATTATTGTTGTGTGTATTTTATTTGTAATGTGCTTTTGTTTTAATTATTTAAAAGTGATAGTATAATGTGAGAGTCATATAGCTAAAATTTAATTAAATTAAATGGGATGTGGAAGGTGAAATTAAATGTTATTGTCTTGGTTGAAAATGAAATTTATTTATATATTTTATAACCATATGGTAATTAAATATATGGTTGTGTCTAAATTTTGTAATAAATAAATGTCATATAAATAAATGCATTTTAAAGAGTGTGTAAGTTACTAAGTATGGGTTGTGTAAGTGAAGTGATATATTGTATAAGAAATTGTAAGAGGTTGTAAGAAGATTTTGGAAGGTCAGACACTCCATCTCTCTCTTGAAATTAGAATTTGAGCTAGGAGGACAAATTTGGAGGCTTGTGGGACAAGTTAAACTTGTCCCACACCTCTCAAAATCCTCCACCAACCATGTTTATTAATTTGGAGTCAAAATCAACTTGTTTTATTGCATTTTGACATGATTTATTGTAAGATTTGTTTGCACTTGTTTTATAATTTTAAATGCTTTCCTTTTGGGGTATGGACTTTATTGTGTGTGTAAGTGATTTTGTCATTTTTTTCTTTAATGGTGATTTGTTTTTTATGTGGATTACACTCTTGGGGAATAAGGAAAAATGATGTGGCATCCCACTTGGAATCCACATCATCCTCTTCCTCCCTCTCCTTTAAAATTGGAATTCCTCCTCATTTTGAGGTTGTTGAAAGTTAGAGATTTCACTCTTGGGTCAAATTTTCTCTTTCATTTTGGAGCTTTCTTGGTGGAAGAAGTGGATTTACTTGTGCATACATTTACCTTGTTAATTTCAGACTGATTTTTGGTGAAATAAAGACTGTTGTTTTGGAAGCAAGTCTCCATTATGGAGAGGTAGGCTCTCACTTTTTTAAGATTGTTGTTTTTCCCTCTTTTAGCATGAATTTTGAATGTATTTGTGTTTGAAATTCTTAGAGGGATGGGTAGAATGCTTAGGGCATGATGTGGAGAGAAGACTATGAGGTTTATCAGAGGAGGGATAAGGGATTTTCCATTGTTATTTGTTCTTGGGAGGGAATGTTGGTTTGGGATCCACCTAGGAAAGGAAATTTCTTACATTTCCTACTTTGGGGGAGGTATAAGGGATAAATTTGGAGGAGGAATAAGGAGGGGTTGAGGAGGGATAAGGTTTATGGGATTGCTATGATCTTGGCAGTTTGCTCTTGGTGGATGCCCAAAATTCAACTTGGGAGGCATAAGGAGACCTCTATAGTTCTTGCTCTTGCTTGGCTTGCTTGCTTGGAGAAGGAGCCTTTGTTTTGTTTGGAATTGATTGTTGTAGTTGAGAACTACATCTTCTTGCTTTGTGTTTATTTGTGTTTGTGAATGTATGCTTGTATGTGAAGAAGCCATGTTGCCATGTGTTGTATCATCATGTTCCATTCCAATATGGTTGGGGCTCGAGGGCCAATGGGAAAAAATGGCTTCTCTTTTCCCATTGGATGTCTTGGTTTGACGGAGAGCATTGCCTTTCCCTCTTCCTTGTTGTGATCACAAGATGAAAGATGAAGAAATCATCATGTTGTTATTTGGAGAAAGAAGAATACAGTTTGACAGTCATCCTTTTTGTAAATTTTAAATGTAATCCTTCCCACTTCAAGTGGATGCATGTAATTGATTCGAGATGGGAAATGTTTACCTTGTAATTTGAAAATTGTAATTGATTGTGAAATGTAAATGATATCCTATGTTTTTTTTATTTGAAATTAGAAAGAGTCACTTTCCCTTCCTCTGTTTTAAAAAGAAGAATATGATATAGTTCGTAAGTTTCAAATTGGAATGTAAAGAAAGGAGTCCAATTGTAAAATTATTTAAATTCAATAAAGGAATCGAAGTTCTCTTGATATAACTTGTTGTAATATTGTGGTTGGAGATAGATGAATGAAATTCATTACTTTCCCAATTACATTGTTATCTTGGAAATCACATGACTGTTAAATTCACAATTCTGTTTTAGAAAGAAAAAAAAGAAATGTATATAAAAAAAGAATTGGATCTTTGAAATGAGTTGATAACAGTTAGAAATCAACATTGCATACTGTATATAGGTATTTGTTGAATGAATTGGATGTCTTATAAATGAAATGAATATGTTTTCCTTAATTGAGAATTGCATATTAAATTGTAAATTCGTGGAGAAGAGAATTCCGTTTTAAGTTCATAATTCTGGCATCTTCTTTTTTTAAATAAAATGAGCAGTTCAACTTTATACTCAAAAATAAATTACAAAACTTGAAATTTACACTTAAGAAGACTTGAGGAATCTAAATTCACTAAAACAGTCAAGAATAAATCTCTAAAACTTAAAGAATTTCAATTCGGAGCTTGCATGGTTGTTTTTCCCGTCAACTATCAGAAAATTGTAAACTTGAATAAATTAATCATATTGACACCTTTAAAACATTATAATTCTTCCCTAAGTTGATCCCTCATGTCTGTTTGACATGTTGAGTGGAAGAAGAGTTCAAATTTTATCAAATTTGCAAGTTTAAAACTGCCAGTTTGTAACTTAAAACCCTGCAGATTGATTTCTTAAAATTGACCCTTGAAACTTTACCAAATTCTAAAATTGATTATTGCTGTGCAAAGATGACTTCGATAGATTTCCAGAAAGTCCTCGTCTGCCTAAAATGGAGCTACCTATCAAAAGTTATGGTCATTTGAAGTTTTACTTCAAAATGGCCATCCCAAACCAAAAATGAAATAATTCGACCTTAGAAAAATTTAAATTTTGAACATTAGAAAATTTTATCAAAAATGTTATTGATTAGCCCTGCCACCCTCTCATCCTATCAGAATTCACCACGTAGCACTTTGGAGGTGCGGACCCTTAATAAAACTTAACATTTTGAAAAAAATTCCTTGGGAAAATTTTTCCTATTTTCCCCGCAACCCTGCGGCCCCCAACCAATCACATGCTGACACGTGGTAGGAGGGGGTGGATGGATCAAAATGGAAAACTTAACCATTTTTTTTTCTTTTGGAAAAATTTTACTTTTTCTTCCGCTGGCCTGCGGCTAATCACAAAGTGCCATGTGGCCATTTGAGCAAGTGCGGAGGCATGGAGGAAAATTTTCCTTTAGAAAATTGAGACTTTGGTTTTGGGAAAAATTTCAAATTTTTCCCTATGACCCACTCACCCGCACTAGTCACATGATGACACATGGCATTTGAGAAAATTTTCCCAATTTTCTCCCTAACCCCGCAGGCCTCCAAAGGAAAATTTTCCCCTAAAACTCCGCCCGGCCATAACTTGAGTTTTACAAGGAGTTAGGAGGACTTCTTTATATGGTTGGAAAGGTGAGGAAATTTTCTATCAAATGAGCCTAGTTTAGGAAATTTTTGATAACTATAAGTTTGTGAGAAATCCATTTGAAGTTCAAGGCTTGATAGAGAGTAGGCCTAGAGATAAATTTCTCCCTGAACCTTAATAAAACTTGTAACCTCCAAATTGGAACCTAGTAAACTTGTTATAAGATAAAAATGGAAATATTGTGTTTGGTTAATTAGAATTTGTTCCGGAACCTATTTAGTTTCAAACTAGTGTCTTGCAACTTGGTTATAGACTCTTCCTATAAAAAAATAAAAATAAAAAATAAAAAAATTATTCCATAATTTTCCTAATTTGTTTCTTGGTCTCGAGTGGTAGTTGAAGCAGGCATCACACTTGGTATCAGAGTAGTGGTTCAAAAGCTTTGACCATTGGGCACACTCGAAAACATTGAGACTTGAAACCTAAAACTAGCAAATTGATAATCTAGAAAAAAAAACAAATTAAAAAAAATGAACATGTTAGTAAACTTAGAAAACTGAAGAAAACTTGAAGGTAATGAACTAACTAGACCACTCTGGTCTGTGCAGGGAGCTCAAACAGAGTAGGAGGAGCATTCATAGAGGCTCAGAGTCACCACCACCACAACCTCCACCACCGCCACCACCACCACCAGACCAGGGTTTAGCAGCTATCCTACCACAGATTTTACAGACCCTCCAAGATGTTAATGTCGCCTTACGCGGAGGATCAATAGGAGGGAACTCAGGAAGACAAGACAGAGATACTTCCATTGAGGGACATGCACCTCCTCCACATGGTGAGGAATATGGAGGAGAGAATTTTCATGGAGAGTCAGTCAGAGCAGATTCACCACCTAGGAGGTAGGGTGATAGAGTTCTAGAGCATAGAGAGAGGTCTCGAAGCCCTAGGCTTAGGGATGAGCTTATAGAGAGGCGCAGAGGTTGTCAAACCATAGCTGCGGAACATATCAGGGAGATCCTGAAGCTTAGGCCCTCACATTATTTAGGTGACACAGGTGGTTTCTAGGTAGAGGCCTAGTTGGTTAGCTTGAGCGGTTGCTTTAAGATTTATCCTTGTTCTAGCAACACGAAATCTCGTGTTGCGATCCATCTATTGAAGGAAGGAGCTAGAGTATGGTGGAGGACAGAGGAGCAGAAGCTCCATATAGATTTAGAGACAGTCACTTGGGAGCTGTTTGAGGAGAGATTCAGGAGTAGATACTTGCCTCAGAGATTCATACAGCAAAGGATCGATGAGTTCCATGATATTCGACAGGCTTCCCTTACAGTGGCCGAGTATGAGAGTAGGTTCCTAAACCTACTTTAGTATGTTGATTACATGTAGGATGAGTAGGTGCGGATCCACAGGTTCATCCGGGGCCTTAATATAGAATTTGGAGGTGCAGTACAGATCCAATGCCCACATACATTAGCAGAGGCCATTGAGAAGGCCTACATTGTAGAGGAGACTCAGGGTAAAACCCAGTAGGCTAGAGACCAAGTCAGGAGCCGTATTCAATAGTTACAGGATAGCAGATCGAGGGGGTCAACTCCTCCTCCCTGTGGTGGTTAGCATTCTTCACAGTCATCTTTTAGGCCACAGTAGCAGTAACAGCAGCAGCCCCGCCCACCTTTTAGGCCTCCTCAGAGAGTTAATGCACATATATTTCGGAGCATGTGGTCTCCTAGGGGTCCCACCAGGACACAGGGTGGAGCTAGAGCTCAGTCAGCAGGAGCTCGACCATAGAGGCCACAAAAAACTATGGCTAGATCATCAGGGTCCACAACACCTACCTCTAGGGCACCTTCTGGTGGTGTTGTAGTTTGGAGGACATCAGGTGGTTGCTTCGGGTGTGGAGTAGTGGGACACTTTTGGAGAGATTTCCCTCAAAACCCTAAATAAGGGTAAGGCACCCATCTCAGAGTCTACAGTCGGAGACATGGGGCGAAGTCACAAGATCTATGCAGTGTTCGATAACCACCAGGCCAAGCACCAGAGTACAGTCATTGAGAATACAGGTAGCATTGGAGGTGTTCCTCCTTCTATATTGTTTGATTCTGGTTCTTCTGATTTATTTATTGCACCATCCTTAGTAGAGTGATGCAGGATGGTGGCTGTTAGATAGGGTCATAGTTGGGATGTCGAGATGGCTTCGGGAGCCAAGGTCTCTGTAGACTCCTTAGTAAAGGAGTGTTTTATTAACTTGGGACTGTTATCCAAAATGTGCCCCCTACTCATTTTGTGGCGAACTCCTCTCATTCTTCTCTCTCTTGTGCCTCAGTCACAAAATTTTGTTTTTCAGGCACTCAAAACCTTCTGGAAATGGCACCATTGGATAGAGCTCTTTCTTAGCTTTCCAAAAAGGTAAAGTTTTCCTCCTAACTCATGTATTTTTCAAGTTATGGCTCGATGGAGTTTTTGTGGGAAATTTTCCCCTAGAAGGCCCGCAGCCAATCAGAACTCACCATGTGTCTAGGCCAAAAATATCAAAGCAACCCGATTTGGCCCTGTTTTGCCCTAAAACTTGAAATCGCCATATCTTTCGATCCAGAGCTTGGTTTTTCAGGTTATTTATATCAATGGAAAGATGGTAAAATTCTCTATAAGATTCTAGGGTCAATTTTGCATTTTGGTGGATTTTGGAGAGAGAAATCAAAAAATACTTCTGACACGTGGTCATGAACAGAAATGATGTTTCAACCACCGATTTTAATGAAGAATGGCTCGCATTCTCTCCTAGCATGGTTAAAAATGTTAGGGAATGGGTCTGTCAGGTTGCCCATGCTGTTTTGATGGAATTTTTGTCAATGGTTGAATCCCTTCATGTTTTCCCATGTTTCTCTCTCCTGGGCTCGTCCCTTGCACTGTAAAAGCCAGATTTGGCTCATTTTTCAAAGGGTTAAACATTTTTTGTGTATGGCAAGCTCCCTTTTTCACCTTGGAAGTGATTTAGTGGAATAACGGACCTTTTCTAGAAACTGCAACGGTATTTTTGCCTTTCAACTGTTTGAATGCAAGTGATTTTGATGTTAAAATAACAATACAGGCCCTGTGATTAGTTTTTATCCTCTGCTGGTGTTGTTTTCCTAATTTCTAACACTTCATTACAGCTATCAGTTTGTGCATGTTGTTTTTGTTGCATTTTATGAACTGTGTCAATTTGCAGAAGTAAAAAATGCTCACCACTCCTTTGGTGCATCACCTATTAGCATTAGTTTTAGTTCTTTCTTTTTGCATTTTCTATCCTTTTCCCTTTGAAATTTAGAATAGATTTAGGAGTTTAAACCTCTGTAATTGTGCAAGTAAAATAGTTGATCAGAGGAGTTGAGGAACTAGCCTCTAATCTGGAGATTCCTCTCTCATTTTCACAAGTCCCACACTTGGAGAGAGGTTTCCATGTTGTGCAATCACACTGGATGCTAGTATGAATCAACTTAGAAACTTGATTTGCATCCAGGGGTGCTGCTGATTTGTCACAACAATTTTGGCACGCCCAGTGGGACCTTAGAGGTCTTCCACTTTATCTTTGACAGGTTGGTGTGTTCCTGTTAAAGATCCAGCCTTTTGGAGGCACTTTCAAAAGCACATCTGGTGACTCCATCTGGTAAACAACTCATTCTCTAAGTTGCAGACCTGTTTTCCATTCATTTCCATCCATTCTTCTTTCCATCATTTTCATTCTTTTCCATTCCATGAAGTTGTGCAATCATGACTTCATTTCCATCATGGAATTCACATTTACAACAACAGTATATCACACCTCCAACATGTTTTACAAATCCTCCAAATCAGCATTTTGATCAAATTCAAAATCAGCATGTCTACCCATATGAGCAGCAGTGCCAAAGTCAGTTTGGATATGAAGCATGTCAAGCACAAGGGTATGCTGGTTGTGAGGGTAGTCAAGAAGAAAATGCAGATCTGCTGGAACAAATCCAAAAGATGGAGGTAAACATGGTGTAATCTAGGGCTCAAGCACAAATGAAAGCATTTAGAATCAGTTGTAGAGCACCTTGTCCATGGGTGGGACCTTTTCCAAGGCATTATAGCCCTCAAGAGAAGCTAGACTTCATGATTACAACACTACCATTGCTTACAAAGTGGACTGAAGGAATAAAGGTGTATGAGAGGAGTATTCAACAACCTTGTCAATAGTTAAGCACACCATCTCATGCCTTTTTTCTCCCTCTTTCCCAATCTGTTTTATCTCAGCAATGTCAAGTTTTAAACTCTCCATCTATTGTCCCAAGTGTTGAATCCATTTCTCCATTCCCTAGTCTTCCACCCCATCTCAATTCTTCTGTCCTTTTCCCTTCCAAACAGCCATTCCCTCCAAAGAAACAAGAGTTCCTACCTCCTCCACCACCACAAAAAATTGCAAAATCAATTGAGTTACAATCCACTTCTCCTCTTGCATTCCCAAATCCATGTTGGGAGGATAAAAATCAGAATGCCAACTAAGGAAAACAACAATAGAAAGAAGAGCCAAACAAGGATAAAGAAATTCAAAGTCTGAAGAGTTGGGATCTTAAATTTGGGATGACAAAGATCCCCTTGATGGTTAAGCCTTTAGAAAAGGTTGGAGTTGGAAAACAAGTGGTGGTTAGTACTGAATTTGCTACAGGAAGATAAGAGAAAAAAGAAGAAGCAGATCAGTAATCAGTTTGCTCATAAAGTAGTTTCCATGTTAGCATTCTATTTGAAGAGAATGCTAATTCAATTCAAGTTACACAATCAGCCATGGAGGAAGAAAGCTCTGAAGAAGAAGATCCTACAGTCCCAACTTGTCCTCTAGAGCAGCAGATCGAAGAGTTTGACTTAACGAACTTCGTGCTAGAGGAAGAGTTCTATCAAGAACAAGATTTTCTTCAAGTAGTAGAAGAGGGAGAAGCTGCTCCAAATCCAAAAGAAGAGGAGCACATTCTAGTTGTGGAGGAGAAAATTATAGATCCAAGGGCTTTAAACACAAGGTAGGCTACAGGAGAACCTTCAATTCTTCTTTCTACTTCATCCCTCTCGTGTTCTAGTGCTGAAGAAAAGTTTGATCTTTCAAACTCAATGTTGGAGGATGAAAGAAACCATGATGATCAAGTTACAGATCAAGAGGACACTATGGAGGAAGTTGAGCATTTGCATCAGGAAAACCATGAGGTAGTGTATCTGTTAGATTTGGAGGACTATTTTGATGAAGAAGAACCGGTTGATTTTCCACCATTCTCTCTTTCATCTTCCACGTCCCAAATACTTGAGCCTGCTGTCATGAAGGAGAGCATTCATTTGCAGTAGCCTGCATCTTATAGTAGCTCTTTGGAACCAAGATTGGAATATTTTAATCTTTCATGTTCTTCATTGGAGGAAGAGAAAGGGTAGAAAAGTCCTACCATTGCTTCCACATCACCCACCCAAGAAGGTCTACAAGAAGACTCCATTTTTGGAGTTGAAAATCAGGGCAATGGGTATACTCAAAGGACCATACCTTGCCCAATCAGGTATCTGGCTTCATTGGAACCAAAGGAGAAGTCACAATCAGTCATGCTTGCTCCTAAGCATGAGGATGAGCTACAAAGAACCAAGGATCAGCTGTCATACCTCTCCAATCCAAATGTAGAACAATTAAAAGAGGTATTGAATTTTCCTTCACTTGATACCTTGATGATTTGGGTGGAAGACCAACTTCTTGTTGATTTTCCATTCATCTAATCAACCATGTTCAATTCCAAAAAGTTGCATGGTTTCCAATTTTGAAGAAAGGAAGCTATTTTACACAACCAGTTGCAAGGTTTGTTTAGCCCACTTTTGCTTCCAGTTAGAGTAGGATAGGTAGTTTTGCTTTTAGTAAAAGAAGTGCTTGTGCACATTCTGCATGTTCCATTTTGGAGTATGTACGACCCTTTAGTTTTGTACATGATTTTTGTGGTGCTGGTTTTTCTCTTGCACAGTCCATTTCAGTGGGTTTCCAAGTGGCTCAGAGAGGAGGTTTTCAAATTTCAGATCAGTTTGCAGGCTACAACTCATGACTCCATGCCTAATGGATGCTTCAGGCAACTGGTAACTTCATCCAGTAGGTAGATGACCCCTTTGAGTCACCAAAATTGTTATCCAAAATGTGCCCCCTACTCATTTTGTGGCTAACTCCTCTCATTCTTCCCTCTCTTGTGCCTCAGTCACAAAAATTTTCTTTTCAGGCACTCAAAACCTTCTGGAAATGGCACCATTGGATAGAACTCTTTCTTAGCTTTCCAGAAACGTAAATTTTTCCTCCTAACTCATGTATTTTTTAAGTTATGGCTCAGTGGAGTTTTTGTGGGAAAATTTCCCCTAAAAGGCCCACAGCCAATCAGAACTCGCCACGTGTCCAGGCCAAAAATATCAAAGCGACCTGATTTGGCCCTGTTTTTCCCTAAAACTTCAAATCACCATATCTTTCGATCCAGAGCTCAGTTTTTCACGTTCTTTATATCAATGGAAATCTGGTGAAATTATCTATAAGATTCTAGGGTCAATTTTGCATTTTGGTGGATTTTAGAGAGAGAAAATCAAAAAACACTTCTGGCTCGTGGTCATGAACAGAAATGACGTTTCAACAACCGATTTTAATGAATAATGGCTCACATTCTCTCCCAGCATGGTTAAAAATGTTAGGGAATGGGTCTGTCAGGTTTCCCATGTTGTTTTGATGGAATTTGGTCAATGGTTGAATCCCTTCCATGTTTTCCCGTGTTTCTCTCTCCTGGGCTCATCCCTTGCACTGTAAAAGCCAAATTTGGCTCATTTTTCAAAGGGTTGAACATTTTTTGTGTATGGAAAGCTCCCTTTTTCACCTTGGAAGTGATTTAGTGGAATAATAGACCTTTTCTAGAAACTACAACTGTATTTTTGCCTTTCAGCTGTTTGAATGCAAGTGATTTTGATGTTAAAATAACAATACAGGCCCTGTGATTAGTTTTTATCCTCTGCTGGTGTTGTTTGCCTAATTTCTAACACTTCATTACAGCTATCAGTTTCTGCATGTTGTTATTGTTGCATTTTATGAACTGTGTCAATTTGCAAAAGTAAAAATTGCTCACCACTCCTTTGGTGCATCACCTATTAGCATTAGTTTTAGTTCTTTCTTTTTGCATTTTCTATCCTTGTCCCTTTGAAATTTAGAGTAGATTTAGGAGTTTAAACCTCTGCAATTGTGTAAGTAAAATAGTTGATCAGAGGAGTTGAGGAACCAACCTCTAATCTAGAGATTCCTCTCTCATTTTCACAAGTCCCACACTTGGAGAGAGGTTTCCATGTTGTGCAATCACACTGGATGCTCTAGAATCAACTTAGAAACCTGATTTGCATCCAGGGGTGCTGTTGATTTGTCACAACAGTTTTGGCATGCTTGGTGGGACCTTAGAGGTCTTCCACTTTATCTTTGACAAGTTGGTGTGTTCCTGTTAAAGATCCAACATTTTGGAGGCACTTTCAAAAGCACATCTGGCGACTCCATCTGGTAAACAAATCATTCTCTAAGTTGCAGACCTGTTTTCCATTCATTTCCATCCATTCTTCTTTCCATCATTTTCATTCTTTTCCATTCCATGAAGTTGTGCAATCATGACTTCATTTCCATCATGGAATTCACATTTACAACAGCAGTATATCACACCTTCAATATGTTTTACAAATCCTCCAAATCAGCATTTTGATCAAACTCAAAATCAGCATGTCTACCCATATGAGCAGCAGTGCCAAATTCAGTTTGGATATGAAGCATATCAAGCACAAGGGTATGCTGGTTGTGAGGGCAGTCAAGAAGAAAATGCAGATCTGCTGGAATAAATCCAAAAGATGGAGGTAAACATGGTGCAATCCAGGGCTCAAGCACAAATGAAAGCATTTAGAATCAGTTGTAGAGCACCTTGTCCATGGGTGGGACCTTTTCCAAGGCATTACAGCTCTCAAGAGAAGCTAGACTTCATGATTACAACACTACCATTGCTTACAAAGTGGACTGAAGGAATAAAGGTGTATGAGAGGAGTATTCAACAACCTTGTCAATAGGTAAGCACACCATCTCATGCCTTTTCTCTCCCTCTTTCCCAATCTGTTTTATCTCAGCAGTGTCAAGTTTTAAACTCTCCATCTGTTGTCCCAAGTGTTGAATCCATTTCTCCATTCCCTAGTCTTCCACCCCATCTCAATTCTTCTATTATTTTCCCTTACAAATAGCCATTCCCTCCAAAGAAACAAGAGTTCCTACCTCCTCCACCACCACAAAAAATTACAAAATCAATTGAGTTACAATCCACTTCTCCTCTTGCATTCCCAAATCCATGTTGGGAGGATAAAAACCAGAATGCCAATCAAGGAAAACAACAACAGAAAGAAGAGCCAAACAAGGATGAAGAAATAAGTCTGAAGAGTTGGGCTCTTAAATTTGGGATGACAAAGATCCCTTTGATGGTTAAGCCTTTAGAAAAGGTTGGAGATGGAAAACAAGTGGTGGTTAGAAATGAATTTGATGTAGGAAGAGAAGAGAAAAAAGAAGAAGCAGATCAACAATCAGTTTACTCAGAAAGTAGTTTCCATGTTAGCATTCTATTTGAAGAGAATTTTGATTCAATTCAAGTTGCACAATCAGCCATGGAGGAAGAAAGCTCTGAAGAAGATCCTACAGTCCTAACTTATCCTCTAGAGCATCAGATCGAAGAGTTTGATTTAACGAACTTCGTGCTAGAGGAAGAGTTCTATCAAGCACAAGATTGTCTTCAAGTAGTAGAAGAGGGAGAAGCTGCTCCAAATCCAAAAGAAGAGGAGCACATTCTAGTTGTGGAGGAGAAAATTTTAGATCTAAGGGATTTGAACACAAGGCAGGCTACAGGAGAACCTTCAGTTCTTCTTTCTACTTCATCCCTCTCGTGTTCTAGTGCTGAAGAAAAGTTTGATCTTTCAAACTCAATGTTGGAGGATGAAAGAAACCATGATGATTAAGTTACAGATCAAGAGGACACTATGGAGGAAGTTGAGCATTTGCATCAGGACAACCATGAGGTAGTGTATCTGTCAAATTTGGAGGACTATTTTGATGAAGAAGAACCAGTTGACTTTCCACCATTCTCTCTTTCATCTTCCACGTCCCAAATACTTGAGCCTATTGTCATGAAGGAGAGCATTCATTTGCAGCAGCCTGCATCTTATAACAGCTCTTTGGAACCAAGATTAGAAGATTTTAATCTTTCATGTTCTTCATTGGAGGAAGAGAAAGGGCAGAAAAGTCCTACCATTGCTTCCACATCACCCACCCAAGAAGGTCTACAAGAAGACTCCATTTTTGGAGTTGAAAATTAGGGCAATGGGTATACTCAAAGGACCATACCTTACCCAATCAGGTATCTGGCTTCATTGGAACCAAAGGAGAAGTCAAAATCAGTCATGATTGCTCCTAAGCATGAGGATGAGCTACAAAGAACCGAGGATCGAAATGCAGAACAACTAAAAGAGGTATTGAATTTGCCTTCACCTGATACGTTGATGATTTGGGTGGAAGACCAGCTTCTTGTTGATTTTCCATTCATCCAATCAGCCATGTTCAATGCCAAATCAGTTGCATGGTTGCCAATTTTGAAGAAAGGAAGCTATTTTGCACAACCAGTTGTAGGGTTTGTTTAGCCCACTTTTGCTTCCAGTTAGAGTAGGATAGGTAGTTTTTCTTTCAATAAAAGATGTGCTTGTGCACACTCTACATGTTCCATTTTGGAGCATGTATGACCCTTTAGTTTTGTACATAGTTTTTGTGGTGCTGGTTTTGCTCTTGCGCAGTCCATTTCAGTGGGTTTCCAAGTGGCTCAGAGAGGAGGTTTTCAAAGTTCAGATCAGTTTGCAGGCTACAACTCATGATTCCATGCCCAATGGATGCTTTAGGCAACTAGTAACTTCATCCAGCAGGCAGATCACCCCTTTGAGTCACCAAAATTATTATCCAAAATGTGCCCCCTACTCATTTTGTGGCTAACTCCTCTCATTCTTCCCTCTCTTGTGCCTCAGTCACAAAATTTTGCTTTTCAGGCACTCAAAACCTTCTGGAATGGCACCATTGGATAGAGCTCTTTCTTAGCTTTCCAGAAACGTAAATTTTTCCTCCTAACTCATGTATTTTTTAAGTTATGGCTCAGTGGATTTTTTGTGGGAAATTTTCCCCTAGAAGGCCCGCAGCCAATCAGAACTCGCCACATGTCCAGGCCAAAAATATCAAAGCGACCCGATTTGGCCCTGTTTTTCCCTAAAACTTCAAATCACCATATCTTTCAATCCAAAGCTCGGTTTTTCACATTCTTTATATCAATGGAAAGATGGTGAAATTATCTACAAGATTCCAGGCTCAATTTTGCATTTTGGTGGAGTTTGTAGATAGAAAATCAAAAAACACTTCTGGCACGTGGTCATGAACAGAAATGACATTTCAACCACCAATTTTAATGAAGAATGGCTCGCATTCTCTCCCAGCATGGTTTAAAATGTCAAGGAATGGGTCTATCAGGTCGCCCATGCTGTTTTGATGGCATTTTGGTCAATGGTTGAATCCCTTCCTCTGGGCTCGTCCCTTGCACTGTAAAAGCCAAATTTGGCTCATTTTTCAAAGGGTTGAACATTTTTTGTGTATGGCAAGCTCCCTTTTTCACCTTGGAAGTGATTTAGTGGAATAACGGACCTTTTCTAGAAACTACAACTGTATTTTTTCCTTTCAGGTGTTTGAATGCAAGTGATTTTGATGTTAAAATAACAATATAGGCCCTGTGATTAGTTTTTATCCTCTGCTGGTGTTGTTTGCCTAATTTCTAACACTTCATTACAGCTATCAGTTTGTGCATGTTGTTTTTTTGCATTTTATGAACTGTGTCAATTTGCAGAAGTAAAAAATGCTCACCACTCCTTTGGTGCATCACCTATTAGCATTAGTTTTAGTTCTTTCTTTTTGCATTTTCTATCCTTGTCCCTTTGAAATTTAGAGTAGATTTAGGAGTTTAAACCTCTGTAATTGTGCAAGTAAAATAGCTGATCAGAGGAGTTGAGGAACCAGCCTCTAATCTGGAGATTTATCTTCCATTTTTGCAAGTCCCACACTTGGGAAGAGGATTCAATGTTGTGTAATCACACTGGATGCTAGTATGATCAAACTAGAAATCTGATCAACATCCAGGGGGTGCTGCTGATTTACAACAACATGGACCTTTCACCACCACTTCAGATCTCCGCGTACTTCCTTCGGGCTCGTATGGAGTCATTTTAGGCATGGATTGGTTGTCTGCACATAGGGCCAGGATGGATTGCTATCATAAGACTATATCTTGTGCAGACGTTCTTGGAGTTGAGTCGTTGATTTCTGGGGTCAGGAGACCTGTTTCTATTCATGCTATCTCTGCTATGCAGCTCAAGCAGTGTGTGTGACGGGGTTGTCAAATGTATGCAGTCACAGTCAGTGACTAGATAGAGGATGGATCTAGGGGGCCATCACTAGATGACCATCCCATTTTGAGAGAGTATTTAGATGTTTTCCCACAGGAGCTACCGGGGATGCCACCCCCACGTGAGATTGATTTCCATATTGATTTGGTTCCAAGAGTAGAGCCTATCTCACGAGCTCCTTACCGGATGACCACCCCAGAGCTCTATGAGCTCAAGTTGCAGCTAGAGGGCCTTCTAGAGAAAGGCCTTATCCATCCTAGTGTATCCCCTTGGGGTGCACCAGTTATATTTGTTAAGAAGAAGGATGGATCCTTACGGTTATGCATAGACTATCGCCAGCTGAATAAGGTAACGATCAAGAATCATTATCCCCTACCACATATTGATGACTTGTTTGATCAAATGAAAGGGGCCACGGTGTTCTCTAAGATTGAACTCAAGTCAGGGTACCATCAATTGAGGATTACAGAGGTAGACATTCATAAGACTACTTTTCGTACGAGGTATGAGCACTATGAGTTCACAGTGGTGCCCTTTGGTTTGACAAATGCCCCCACAGTGTTTATGAGTTTGATGAATGGGGTATTCAGGACCTTTTTAGATCACTTCGTGCTCATTTTTCTTAATGACATTCTGATTTACTCACATACACGTGAGGAGCACAAGGGGCATCTTCGTCAGGTTCTTCAATGTCTTCGTGAGCAGCAACTTTTTGGGAACTTGGAGAAGTGTGCCTTCTTTCAGTCAGAGATTCAGTATTTGGGTCATATCATCTCAGGTGAAGGAATTGTAGTCGATCCTTCTAATATTAGAGCCATTATGGATTGGCCAGTACCCACTACAGTGAGAGAGGTCCGTAGCTTCATGGGGTTAATAGGGTACTACATGAGATTTGTGCAGAACTTCTCTCAGATAGCACACCCCATCACTTCCCTTTAGTAGAAAGGGAAGAAGTTTATTTTGGTCAGACAGGTGTAAGCATGCATTCAGGACACTAAAGGAGTATCTCACTATAGTACCCATTCTTGCAGTGCCGGATCCACAGGGGGAGTTCTTTATTTGCACAGATGCTTCTTTAGTAGGGCTTGGAGGTGTGTTGATGAAGGATGGTAGAGTTGTAGCCTTTGAGTCTCACAAACTCAAATATCATGAGATTAATTATCCAACTCATGACCTTGAGCTTGTGGTATTTGTGAAAGCTTTAGTTCGATGGAGACACTTTCTTCTTGGTCAGAGATTCACACTCACGACAGATCATTTGAGTCTTCACCACCTTTTCACGCAGCCCAATCTAAACGCTCATCAGAGACATTGGATGGAGTTACTTTGTGAGTAGGACATGGAGATAGAGCATGTGAAAGGGAAGGAGAATGTGGTTATAGATGCTCTTAGCAGACGAAGGAATTTGAGCATGGCTACTTCATTGAGCATAGATTTACGGAGTAGGATCCTGCAACAGCTTCCTCTTGACAGTTTCTACATTGCATCCCGAGCAGAGATTGAGTCCTAGATACCCCTTGAGGATAAATTTGATGGTTTCTCACTAGAGGCAGATGGTCTTCTCAGGCACAAAGGTTGGATTTATGCTCCTAGAGATGGAGGCTTGAGGCAGGACATCTTGACAGAGGCACATTGTGCACCCTATTAAGCCCATCCTGGGTGAAGAAGATACACGCCACCTTGAGATAGTTATATCACTGGAGAGGACTTCATAGGGATGTGGCTCAGTTTGTGTCACGTTTTTTAGAGTGTCAGAAAGTGAAGGCCGAGCATCAGCCTCCAGCTAGCCTTCTCTATCCTCATGCTATACCGGAGTGGAAATGGGACACCATTTCCATGGATTTCATTGTTGGGTTACCAATGTCGAGGTATCACCATGACGCCATCATGGTCACGGTTGATAAATTGACAAAAGTATCTCACTTTTCTCTGGTAAAGACCACATATAAAGCTAGTGTAGTGGCATGTGTTTACTTGGATGATATTGTCAGGTTGCACAGGATTCCGTGGAAGATTATTTATGACCATGATCCTTTGTACACTTCTCATTTCTGGACCACCATGCAGTATGTTCTTGGGACGAAGATTAACTTCAGCACAACTTATCACCCTAAGACAGATGGATAGAATGAGAGGGTGAATCAGATGTTGGAGGATATGCTCAGGATGTACATGATGGATCAGTAGTCTAAGTGGGAGGAGTATCTGTACCTTGTGGAGTTTGCCTACAATAATAGTTTCTATAGTTCTATAGGCATGGCTCCTTTTCAGGCCTTATATGGTAGGGAGTGCAGGAAACCCCTTAGCTAGGACAGGATGGAGGATAGAGTATCTCTCAGATCAGCTCTTTTGAAGGACATGGAGCAGCAAGTAGTGTTGATCAGGCAGAGATTGTAGGAGGCACAGGATAGGTAGAAGAAGTATGCTGATTATCATAGAACCGAGCGTAATTTTGATGTGGGCATGAAGGTTTTCCTTCATGTTAGGCCACATAAGATCCCGATCCATTATGGAAAAGGTTCTAAGTTAGCTCCTCGGTTCGTTGGACCTTTTGAGATCTTGGAGAGTATCGGCCCGTTGGCCTACCGTCTAGCATTGCCACCCAACTTGTCTTGAGTACATGATGTGTTTCATGTTTCTTTCCTTAGGAGATACATCACAGATCCTTCTCATGTGTTGGATTTGACATCATTACAGGTGCAGGATCAGGCACAGAATATGGTGGAGCCCGTCCCTATCATCGATCGTAGGACCCTGGGCCTTCGAGGTAGAAAGATTGATCAAGTACGAGTGCAGTGGGACAGATATGATGAGACTACAGCCACTTGGGAGGATGTTACTGCTTTATGAGTGCAGTTTCCACATTTTTTCCAGTGACTTCCAGGAGGAAGTCGAGTCTAAGGGGAGGAGGATGTAGTGCCCGATTTCCTTGGACATTATTCAGATACTGATCCTGACACTATTGGTCACATTTTGGATATTATTATGTTTTGATGTAGTATGATGTATCAGGGATTATTATGGACATTATTATGTTTTGATTAGTATGATGGTTAGATGTTAGATCCTGGATTAATATTGATCTAGATTCAGATATTTTGCTTGAGGATCATTGAGACATTTTTATTATTATGTGGATGATGATATACTAGTTGACATGGACAGGTTATTGATGTTAATTTTAGACATGTGACATTGATTATTATGAATAGCTCTAGTATAGAAATCTATTGGATGATGATATAGTTACAAATTGAATTTTAATGATAAATATTGAATCTTGATATTGTTGTGATTTGGATCTAATGTTTATATATCATTTAGATGTTCTGATATGTCCACGAGGCCGAAGGAGGTATTTTGCATTTTACAAGTTAAAATCACAACAATGTTGGGGGACTGGAGACTAACCATATTGGAATTCAGTGTGAAATCAAAAAGGTCACCATGGCAACTATGTTTGATTTGTGTGTTTAGTTGTTAGGATTTCCCATGGGGGGGATTTCCATTATTGTGACCATAGGGGCATATGTGTGTTTTTATTATGTGTTCCCTTTTTAATTATTGTTGTGTGTATTTTATTTGTAATGTGCTTTTGTTTTAATTATTTAAAAGTGATAGTATAATGTGAGAGTCATATAGTTCAAATTTAATTAAATTAAATGGGATGTGGAAGGTGAAATTAAATGTTATTGTCTTGGTTGAAAATAAAATTTATTTATATATTTTATAACCATATGGTAATTAAATATATGGTTGTGTCTAAAGTTTGTAATAAATAAATTTCATATAAATAAATGCATTTTAAAGAGTGTGTAACTTACCAAGTATGGGTTGTGGAAGTGAAGTGATAGATTGTGTAAGAAATTGTAAGAGGTTGTAAGAAGATTTTGAAAGGTCAGACACTCCATCTCTCTCTTGAAATTCGAATTTGAGCTAGGAGGACAAATTTGGAGGCTTGTGTGACAAGTTAAACTTGTCCCACACCTCTCAAAATCCTCCACCAACCATGTTTATTAATTTGGAGTCAAAATCAACTTGTTTTATTGCATTTTGACATGATTTATTGTAAGATTTGTTTGCACTTGTCTTGTAATTTTAAATGCTTTCCTTTTGGGGTATGGACTTTATTGTGTGTGTAAGTGATTTTGTCATTTTTTTATTTAATGGTGATTTGTTGTTGATGTGGATTGTACTCTTGGGGAATGAGGAAAAATGATGTGGCATCCCACTTGGAATCTGTTGTTGCAAATCAGCAGCACCCCTGGATGCAAATTAGGTTTCTAAGTTGATGTTTCATGCATCCAGTGTGATTGCACAACATTGAAACCTCTCTCCAAGTGTGGGACTTGTAAAATGAGAGAGGAATCTCTAGATTAGAGGTTGGCTCCTCAAACTCCTCTGATCATATCTATTATTTATACAATTTCAGAGGTTTGTATCATAATCCTACTCTAAATTCCAAGGAGACAGAGATAGAAAGTGCAAAAATTGAAACTAAACTAATAGGTGATACACCAAAGGAGTGGTGAACACTTCTTGTTCATGAAAATTGACACAATTTCATAAAATGTAACATGAAACATCATACACAGGCTAATAAGATGCAATTAGAGGTCTAAAATGAAGCAAGACAATACAAACAAAGGACTGAAAATTGATCACAGAGTCTGCACTGTCATTTTTCACTATTAAAATCCTTGCATTTGCAACATAAAAGAGGTAGAAACCTATTACAATCATGAAGAAGGTCTGATACTTACAAAAATCACTTGTTGAAGGTGAAATAAGAAGCTTTCTATCCAAAAAAAATGTTCCACACCAAAAAATGAGCCAAATCTAGCTTTTACAATGCATGGGTCAAGCCCAGGAGAGAGAAAACATGTAAAAAATATGGGATCCATTCCCAATTGAATGAAGATGCATTAAAACAGCATGGGCATCCTTACAGACCCATGCCCTGAAATTTTTGGCCATGCTGAAGAAGAATGTGACCCATTTTTCATTAAAACTAGTTGTTAAAACGTCATTTCTGCCTGCTAGATGAAGATACTAGTTGCCTGAAGCAGCCCATTGGGCATGGAGTCATAAAATTTTCTGTTTGGAACCCCAACTGACTTATAATTTTGCAAGGAGGAAGATGGAATATCACCTGATGGAAGCAAGGACTATAAAACATCTCTAGGGACAGCAAGCCTGTGCCAAAACACTTAGGGAAAGCAAAACAACCTACAGCAAAACAATGTGCACAAGCACTTGGAGGAATGGAAACCTAAGCTAATATTTACAAGGTGGATAATTTCCCTTTAGTATCAATGCTTTAGATAGATTCCATTGACTGGAATCTGTAGTTCTTCACCATCCAATGAAGAAAATTGGAAGGCATTGTTGTCCTTACACTTTGTGACCATGTATGGGCCACTCCAAATGGCATCAAATATTGAATGCCTCTCCGGTTTTGCTCTATCTACATCCCATTTTAACACTAGATCTCCAACTTGGAAAGATCTAATCTTGGCCTTCCTATCAAAGGTCTTCTTAATCAAAGCTCGATCCTTCTCCATTGCTTGGGATGCCTGATCTCTGATCTCTTGGAGCTCCATCAACTCTGCATATCTCACCTTCATGGGCCCAAACTCTAGCAACTCTAACTACTTCATGAGTTCCAATGTTGGCAACTCAAGTGACATGGAAAAGATTTCCTCTCTTCCATAAACAAGCCTGAATGGAGAGTTACCTGTGGATCTCTTGGGAGTTATCCTATCAGCCCATAAGGCTAATTTCAGTTTGGTATGCTAAGACCTCTGATTCTCATCAAGAGTCCTCCTAATGATCCTTAACAAGTTCTTGTTTGTATATTTAGCCTGGCCATTACCCTAAGGGTAGTAGTTTGATGAAGTACTTAGGTAGATCCCGTTCTTGACAGCCCACTCAGTCACCTTGGATCCAATGAATGCTAATGCATTATCTGAGATTATTGTAGCAGGTATGCCAAATCTGGTTACTATCCCCTCATAGAAGTCTAAGATGCTAGACTCATTTGCTTCCTTGAGTGCTACTGCTTCAGTCCACTTGGTCAAGTAGTCTGTGGCTGTCAAAATCCACTTATGCCCTTGGCTTGAATTGGGATTAATGACTCTAATGAAGTCCAAACCCCATTGCATGAATGGCTGGTCAACTAAAATTGGATGCAATGGAAGGGCAGAAAGCCTCTCTTTACCTGTGAAGAATGCACAATTCTTGCACCTTTTGATCCATGCAAAGCAATCACTAAAAATATTGGGCCAATAATAACCAACCTTCATGATTTTTAGAGTTATCACTCTTAGTACAAAATGACCACCAACTGGTCCACCATGGAACTCTTCCAACACCCTATGAATCTGATTTGTGTTAATGCATCTCAGTAGCACTCCATTCACATCTTTCTTGAAAAAACACCATCTACTATGGCATATGGGACAGCCTACAATCTGAAGTGTCTTCTTTGGGTTTTGTTTATCTCTAGAGGGCATAGGCCTGTGCTTAGGAAATGCATTATACCTTGGGTCCAGCAAGGAGTGGGGAAAACATTATCCTCTTCTTGAGTGCTACCTTGCACATGGCTGTCTTGAACTATCAAAACAACCTCTTCTTTATTGCATACTCCTTTTTACTTGCCTAGAATTAGTTGCTCACACAATCCTTTTCCTCTTACTAGCTTGGTGACCTTGATCTCAATGTCATACTCCATGACACGAGTGATCCAACCTGCCCTTTTCTCATTCAAATCCTTGTTGAGGAGGAATTCCTTTACTCTCGCATGAGAGACCAACAACTGAACCTTGTTATTTGAGACTAAATGCTTGAATTTCTTCAAGCTTTTGATTACTGCAAGCAAGAACATGCTTCTCAATAAAAGAATACCTCACCTCATAGTCCTCCAGGCTTTGGCTGAAGAAAACAATTGGCTTCTCATTATTGTGCTTGTTCTGCTGTACCAAAATGGCAGAAATAGTATCATTACCCCCAAATGCATAGAGGATGAAATCCTTGGAGAAGTCCGGGTTGATGAGAGTTGGTGCTTGAGAGATGGCTTCTTTGATTGCTTTAAAACTCTCCTTGCCTTCTGATGTCCGTTTGAAAGCCATGCTTTGTTTCAACATCTTGGTGATAGGTTTGACAAGAGCTGCAAAATCTGGGACAAACCTCTGAAAAAAAATTATTCTCCCCAAGAAACTATGAAGTGCCTTCTTATGGCTTGGCAATGGTAGTGCTCTTATGGCTTCAACTCTCTCTAGATCAATTGCTAATCCTTCTTTGGAGAACATATGGCCAAGGAGATTTCCTTCATGTGCTAGGAAGATACACTTCTTAGGATTCAAAGACACTCCAAATCTCCTGCACCTTTGGAAGACTTGTCTTAAATGAGAGAGGTGGTCTACTGCATTCTTTGAAAAAATAGTGATATCATCACGGTATATCAGCACCACATTGTTAATCAAACCTTTGAACGCCATGTCCATTACTCTTTGGAAGGTAGCTCTAGCGTTAGACAACCCAAATGGCATTTTCCTGTATGCATAAGTTCCCCATTTGGTTGTGAAGGATGTCTTGAACTGATCTTCTTCCTTCACCATAATCTGATTGTAGCCTGAGTAGCCATCAAGTAGTGAAAACCTCTCGGAGCCAGCCACAACTTGCAAAATTTTCTCCATAGGAGGGAGTGGGTAATGGTCCATGAGAGATGCTCTATTCAAGTCTCTGAAGTCAACACACAATCTGATCTCTCCACTCTTCTTTCTGACTGGAACTAAGTTGGCAACCCAACTAGAATGCTTGATTGGAAATATGATTCTTGACTCAATCAACTTGTTCAATTCCTTCCTCATGAGAGGTTCCATGTGTGGATTGACTGGCCTTTGTTTCTTCCTGATGGGCTTAGTATTTAGGTCCAACTCAATGGTGTGTTGAGCTAACTTGGGATTGAAACCTTTCAAATCTTCATAGCTCCAAGAAAACACATCAGGGAACTCTTGACACAGCTGTATGAACTCATACCTTTCTTGTTCAATTGTCATCTTTCCAATTTGCAATGGTTTGTTCTCTTCCACCAAGATGGATACTAAATCTTCTCTCTTGACCTAAATGTTTGCTTTCTCTTTCCTAAACTGATCATTGGGATTGAAAATGGACTCCAAAGTGATAAGTCCCTTGGGCAGCTTGTTAGTTCTCAGCTGTACCACTTTGTCACCATACTGCTGTTCAAAATTTTCCTGATTTTTAGCTAAGAACTCAACCTCTTCTTGTAAGAAATGGATGATTTGCTGATCATTTTCAAACACTTGCCAACTTACATTGTTGTCCGACATTGAAGGCCTCACAATCACATGGATGTTTAGTTGTACCTTGTCCTTTTGAATGCTCTCCACAACATCAAAGGATGCCCCAACTGCTGCAAGCCTGTCAGCAGCTTGGTTCTCTTTCCTAGGAATTGATTTGATGCCAAAACCCTCAAAATCTTCAATGAGGTCCCATACCCTATTCTTGTAGCACTTGAGAAGATTATTGTTGATAGCATGCTGCCCCTTAACTTGGTTTACAATCAATTCACTGTCACCAAAGAATTACAAGTTCTTTATTCCTCTCTTTATTACCCAATGCATCCCTTGCACCAAGGCTTCATATTCAGCAGTGTTATTGGAGCATGCAAACTGAAATCTAAAAGTTGAATAGTACTTTACTCTTTGAGGTGAAATAAGCATAGCTCCACCTCCTGCACCTTGTCTACTCCTTGATCCATCAAAAAATAGTTTCCATACCTCATTTTTATCCTTGTGGTTTGGCTTGGTGATGCTAGGAATGGGCTGATCTTCTTGATGTATGCAATAGACCCCTAGCTCAGATTCTTCTACTTCTTGATAAGGATCAAAAGCATGCACCTTGTTTTCCCATTCATCAAGAGTAAGATCGGGGATGCTTCCAACCTTGGTGTCAGCTTCATCAGTGCTTGGGTGATCTTCTTGAGCAAATGTCAAATAGTTGGCATTGATCTGACTTGGAGTGTAGGGCTCAATGTGGAAGTTTGCAATAGGTTCAGACCTAATTATAGCTTTGGTTCCATACCTCGTTCTGAACAACATGTGTGACCAATCAGCAGAAAAATATCCTCCAATCTTGGCTGTGAAATCTCTTGACAAACATATGGCAAAGAGTGGTGGAAGGTCTATAACTGATACATCTTGTAAAACAACAACATTTAGACATGCATGCAAGGTATGACTCAAGTTTCTAATCACCCAACTGTTGTTACTATTGTCCCATCCAACTACACTACCCCTTTGGATATGGTTTCATATTGAAGTCCTAGTTGATCAGCTATTTTCTTGGGCATCACTGAGCTACTTGCCCCGGAATCAATCATGCAATTGTGCACCAATTGGTTTCCAATGATTAATGAGACATAAAAACGAGGGGGCTTCAACATTTTACCTTGCTGTTCTCCATGATTCCCTTCAGGCTGGGCAACAATTGTGAGCACCTTCTCTTGCATTTGGACTTGCTGATTCGAAGTTGGCCAGTCCTTCATGGCAGCTTGTAGCAAATCTCTCTGGCCTGGGATAAATAGGGATTCCCACATTGATATATTTACATTTGTCTTCTTCATCTGATCAATGATACTAAATGGTGATGAAGGATCTCTTTGTTGTCCCTTGGTTTGCATATTCATCCCTTGCATGTGGGCAGCAACAACTAGTATTTGAGTTGGTCTAGGAGCTGTTCTTGGCTGCCCTTGTGCATTTACAACTGGATTTTGTTTGCCAACCATTTGTGGAGCCATAAAAGGTTGTGGATTGGTTGGACCTAATGGATGTTCTTCACCCAAATTCCTTCTTTTTGACCTTGTGTTGGCTGCAACACCTTGAGAGACTATTTGATTTATGCCACAAAAATCCTTTGCCTACCAGTTCACAAGTGTGGTGTCATTTGGAGCTCATTACTGCTGGAATGTTTCTTGTTCTTGGTTGTTTCTTTGACTGCCCTCACCCTCCACACTAGTAGTTGTCACCATTAATGCTTGATTCAAGGCACTGTTGAAACACATAGATTGGTTGTGAGGTTCATTGCATGGAAAACACCAATCATACTCCTGAGCAATGTTGTTTTGTGTTGGCACCAATGCCTTAGAGGTAGATATAACATTTGGATTATAGGGCTGAAATGGTTTGTTGGTAGGAGGCCTTGCTTGATTTAGATTTGTAGCTGGATTGGGTGGTCTATGAGGTTAATATGGCTGCCTGTTAGGCTAAGCTTGAGGCTGGAAGGAAGGTCTAAAACTTTGGGCTTGTTACCTCTTGAGAGTAACCAGCTCATTACCTAAATTTTGTAATTGCTTCATGACTTCTTGAAGTTCATTTGAGGCACTAGAAGATGAAGTGGAAGCTTCACTTGAATTCTGATTTCTAGGAGTGGGAGAAGGAGCCAAATTAGGTGCTTGATTAGTTTTGGGCTCTCTAAACTTGGAAACAATGGCATGGGAGGTCTAGGGGCTAGTTTGCCAGCTTGGATCAAACAATTTTCAGCTCTAATGGCAATGCTATAAACAATGGGGATAGTTGTGCCTCCCATTGACTGAATTAACATAGAAATATCAGAATTTAGAGCTTTGAGATAGTAAAGAAAAGCACCTTCTGCTGTTGGCCTGACTACCACTGGAATTATCTCCCAAGTCCTTTGAAATCTGAAGTTGAAATCAGTCAGCTGCTCATTGGGAGCTCTCTTGATGGTTGTCAGCTGCTCCAAAAGAGACAAAGTTATCTCCCTTCTCTCCAAATTTCTCATGAAGTGCTACACATAGCTGGTTCCAATTTTGAATAGAACCTGAGGCAAGGCTTCTAAACCATTGCAAATCCTTCCCCTTGAATGAAGATGCCAGCAATTTGACAGCAACTTGCATCTCATTGATTTCATGAATTGCACAAAGGTTGGCAATGTCTTTAACATGATCACCAGGAGTAGTCTGATTCTCTCCAGTGAAGTATGGAATGTTCTTCAAGGCTACAATTGGAATTAGATTTTGTGCATTGAGAGCAAGTGGGTTGCTACCAGTGAAATTGACGTAGGGGTTGTTTTGTGCCATTCTAATTGGCCTTAGAACCCTTGTTGATTGAATGAAAGGCCTACCAGGTGGAGGAGTTGAGAGAGTTTTGTTTGGTGGAGATGGAGACCTTTGGATTCTCCTCCCACTTTGCCTTACTCTTGGAGATAACTATAGATATTCAAACAATGCCTCTTCTTCTCCAGCTCTTGACCTTGTAGTGATTCTTCTCATGAGTTTTCAGGTCTACACTGCTAAAACTAGCTGATTCTTCTTCCTTGGAGTCGTCAGATGTGTAACTTATAGCTCTTTGAAGAAAAAAAATTACAGCAGATGCACATCAACTTTTCTACAATGAAAATGATACCTCTAAGGTCCCACCGGGCGTGCCAAAACTGTTGTTGCAAATCAGCAGCACCCCTGGATGCAAATCAGGTTTCTAAGTTGATGTTTCAGGCATCCAGTGTTATTACACAACATTGAAACCTCTCTCCAAGCATGGGACTTGTAAAATGAGAGAGGAATCTCCAGATTAGAGGCTGGTTCCTCAAAATCCTCTAATTAGATCTGTTATTTGCACAATTGCAGAGGTTTGAATCCTAATCCTACTCTAAATTCCAAGGAGACAGAGATAGAAAGTGTAAAAATTGAAACTAAACTAATAGGTGATACACCAAAGGAGTGGTGAACACTTCTTGTTCATGCAAATTGACATAATTTCATAAAATGCAACATGAAGCATCATACATAGGCTGATAAGATGTAATTAGAGGTCTGAAATAAAACAAGACAATACAAACAAAGGACTGAAAATTGATCACAGAGTCTGCACTATCATTTTCACTGTCAAAATCCTTGCATTTACAACATCAAAGAGCTAGAAAATTTTTACAATCATGAAGAAGGTATGATACTTGCAAAAATCACTTGTTGAAGGTGAAAGAAGAAGCTTACTATCCAAAAAAATGTTCAACCCTAAAAAAATGAGCCAAATCTGGCTTTTACAATGCATGGGTTGAGCCCAGGAGAGAGAAAATGTGTTAAAAACATGGAAGCCATTCCCCATTGAATGAAGATGCATTAAAATAGCATGGGTGTCCTTACAGACCCATGCCCTAACATTTTTGGCCATGCTGAAGAAGAATGCGACCCATTTTGCATTAAAATTGGTTGTTGAAACGTCATTTCTGGCCATTACCACGTGCTAGAGACGTTTCTTGATTTTCTCTCTCCAAACTAAACCAAAATTCAAAAATGACCATAGAATCTTGTAGAGAATTTCACCAGCTTTCCATTGATATAAAGAACGTGAAAATCATGTGATGACACATGGCAACTTGGGCATTAGCGGGGTCACGGAGACTTTTTCTTTCTAACCTCGTGGACTTCTAAGGGAAAATTTTACCCTAAAACTCTGCCTGGCCATAACTTGAGTTTTACAAGGAGTTAGGAGGACTTCTTTATATGGTTGGAAAGGTGAGGAAATTTCCTATCCAATGAGTCTAATTTATGAAATTTTTGATGATTCTAAGTGTGTGAAAAATCTAGTTGAAGTTTAGGGCTTGTTAGAGAGCAGGCTTGGGGATAAATTTCTCCCTAAACCTTAGTAAAACTTTTAACCTCAAAATTGGAACCTTGTAAACTTGTTATAAGAGAAAAATTGAAATCTTTTGTTTGGTTAGTCATAATCTATTCCAGAACCTATTTAGTTTTAACTAGTGTCTTGCTACTTGTTTGTAGACCCTTCTTATAAAAAAAAATTATTCCATAATTTGCCTAGTTTGTTTCTTGGTCTCGAGTTGTTGTTGAAGAGGGCACTAAATTTGGTATCAGAGTGGTGGTTAAAAAGCTTGGACCATTTGGAACACTAGAAACATTGAGACTTGAAACCTAAAACTAGAAAATTGATAATCTAAAAAGTAAAACTGATTAAAAATTTAACATGTTAGTAAACTTAGAAAACTAAAAGCAAACTCAGGGTAACAAACTAAATCCCACTCTGGTCTGTGTAGGGAACTCAGACAGAGTAGGAGAAACATTCCCAGAGACTCAGAGTCACCACCGCCACCACCTCCACCACCGCTACCACCACCAAATCAGGGTTTAGCAGCTATCCTACCACAGATTTTACAGACCCTCCATGATGTTAATGCTACCCTACGTGGAGGATTAGTAGGAGGGCACTTAGGTAGACATGACAGAGATATTTCCATAGAGGGACATGCACCCCCTCCATTCAGTGATGAGGATGGAGGAGAGAATTTTCATGTAGAGACAGTCAGAGTAGATTCACCACCTAGGAGGTAGGGTGACAGAGTTCTGGAGCATAGAGAGAGGTCTCAGAGATCTGGGCTTAGGAATGAGCTTATGGAGAGACCTAGAGGCCGTCAGACCATAGCTGCGGATCACATCAGGGAGATCCTAAAACTTAATCCCTCACATTATTCAGGTGACATAGGGGGATTCTAAGTAGAGGCCAGGTTGGTTAGCTTGAGTGGTTGCTTTAAGCTTTTTCCTTGTTCTAGTAACATGAAAGCTCGTGTTGCGATCCATCTACTGAAGGATGGAGCTAGAGTATGGTGGAGGAAAAAGGAGCAGAAGCTCCATATAGATTCAGAGACAGTCACTTGGGAGCTATTTAAGGAGAGATTTAGGAGTAGATACTTGCAACGAAGATTCATACAGTAGAGGATCGATGAGTTCCATGATCTTCGGTAGGCTTCCCTTATAGTGGCCGAGTATGAGAGTAGGTTCTTGGACTTGCTTCAGTACATTGATTACATGTAGGATGAGTAGGTGTAGATCTACAGGTTCATTCGGGGCCTTAATATAGACATTGGAGGTGCAGTTCGAATCCACTTCCCACAGACATTAGTAGAGGCCATTGAGAAGGTCTACATTGCAGAGGATACTCAGGGTAAAACCCAGCAGGCTAGAGACTAGGTCAGGAGCCATATTTAGCAGTTGTAGGATAATAGATCGAGGGGGTCAGCTCCTCCTCCTCATGGTGGTCAGTATTCTTTGCAGTCATCTTTCAGACCACCGTAGTAGCAGCAACAGTCCCTCCCACCATTTAGGCCTCCTCAAAGAGCTGATGCATAGAGAGGTCACAATATGGCACCTCCTCCTAGGGGACCCACTAGGACACAGGGTGGAGCTAGATCTCAGTCAGTAGGAGCTTAACCACAGAAGTCAAAACAAACTATAGTTGAATCATCAGGGTCCACAGCACCTATATCTAGGGCACCTTTCGAAGGTGCTTCTGTTTGGAGAGGTTCAGGTGGTGGTTGTTTTGGGTGTGGAGCAGCGGGACACTTTTGGAGAGATTACCCCCAGAACCCTAATAAGGGTAAGGCATGTTAGGAAATAAGGGATAAAATATGTGGAATAATCCCTCATAGAATCACAACAGTAGAAACTAATATGCAGAAATTATTACAGATCTCAAATAAAATTACAGAATAAAATAACACAACACAAAGAGATAGTATTTAACGTGGTTCACCTAATTTGGGCTACGTCCACCAAGAATCACTTGCTCAGATTTTATTACAAGCCACCACTCTCTTAATACATTACCTAGATCCGTTTGGAGCTATGCTCAACAAACTCTATAGAATTCACAGCCGAATTCAAAGCACATCTGTAATGTTCTTCATACCTCTATCATATGCATAAAACCATATAAATAGACAACTGCTTAAGTAGTTTTACAAAACCATGGATATCAAAACCATGGGCAAAACCCATCCCATAAACCTATGGGTCAAAAATCTTGCCCATATGAGAAGAGCATGTTTCTCGATATGTCGGGTGCATTTTTTTGAGGCCAAAAAAAATTTACACCTAAAAAAAACATTCGGGGGCTACCGCCCTCGGCCTAGAACCCTGGCGAGGATACATGAAAAGTGTACAGTACTCTTAGTGTACAGTCTTCAACACTTTAACACATGAAAACAGGCTCCACAACCTAACAATCTCCCACTTGGTGTAGCATCCCCATTTTAAGATACTAGAACAAGGGAATTTTTTATTTTATTTTATATAAAACGTTCCCTGTTATGAATTATATAAATCAAACACACGTTCAAGTTTTAATAATTGTTCTCTGTCTAATTAATGCAGTTTGGATCACACAATTTCCTTTTAAAACTAATGTTCTCTGTTCACATATTTGCAATATGGAACACACATTCAGTGACATTCAATCATATAACAGATACCATATGCTGTTGTAAATGACTCGAAGAACTACCGACCTCCCACTTTATGGCTCAGAGTTTCAACGATCTCTCATTTCATGACTCGGCGACTTACCGATCCTTCATGTTAATTCATGCATAGTATAATGAATATACAGGGTTCTTTTACCATTTTCCAGTTATCGAAGTGATCCATTTAAGAAGCCTATCTGAATATCTGTTACTGATATTCATCTGACATCCTGCATCTTAAACTAGGTGATTAGGACAACGCAACCAGCACTTGCGATACTTTGGCCAAAGATTTTCACATGCTTTGCATGATCATATTCCTAGATGTGATACACACCAATGGAATACGTCCTTCACTTCACTTTGTCTGTTATCTAGAATGGTCTTTCCTGGTCTCTACCAGTCCTTCCATTTAAGGTCAAACTCTAACCTTAACTAGCAATATGAACGAGTATAGGAAGTTACTCATGGTAACTAAAGATACGCAGACATACGGTGTCGTTCCTAGACGACTCCGTGTGTCTAGTTACCTTTAGTCCTCTGGAGTCACTCTGTATACGTGATCACATTTCTATCCCCAGCCAAGAACTTATTATCCAGCTTATGTAAACTTGATGATTTAATTCGGAAGGGCATTGTAATATGTCAGCTATAACATTGTGTCGTCATGAAGGCCCCGCCTTCATGAAGACACCATATTGTAGCTGGCATATGTCAATGTCCTACAGAATCCTCTCATCGAGGGTACACATCCAGCTCAATTGTGATTTGGTTATAATCTTAGTATTTAAGATCAACTTTCAGCAGCCATGCTGATCCTTTATCCTTGTTCTTGTTATAGTTGTATGTAGCTAAGAGAGATTTAATCCATCTTCTAGCTTAATACACATCTCCTCCTTCATACCGAAGGGTTGCCTATTCACTTCTTGGTTCCTTTCTTAATCTTTGGACTAATCAGTCCATTATCGATAAACTTAATAAGTTTAACCTATTAAACTTAGCCAAGTTTTCCACAACTGTAAACAAATTCAGAATTCCATCTTATTAGACGTCATTTAAACGAGGTCTAATTCTAAATGAATTTATTCATTTACCCTCCTTAACCTTACTTAGTTAAGGTCTGTTAACAATAGATATGATTTCCCATATCTTTATTTTCTGAATTTAAACATTCGAGCTATTAACGGAGTCTGAATACAAGGTTCGGCTGCCCCTAAGTTATTTGATATCCCTTAGCTTTCAAACTAATCCCGAATACCTTCCAATTAGGATTTCATGTTTATCTAAATCTTTTTAATGTCAATTCAAAATTCATCTTAACCCAAGTATGAACTAATTGCACATTTCAACGTAAAAGTTGCATTCAGGTAAAGAATAGATGTTATTTCCTTTTAAATTCATCCATTAACATTTGAATAATTCCAAGTCAAGGAATAATGTTATATTCTCAAACTTATTCAACAATATCAAACTGATACAGTTATTGAAAATATCACACTTTTACTTGTATTCATCCATCAGAATTTACGATCTATACATTTGCCAGTCCAAACGACTGGACTTTGTTTATATCAAACAACATTACAACTCATAAAGATAGAAGAATGTAACTTCTTCCTTTCTCATTTCCTCATGGAGGAGTAATAGCTATCAATACAATCCATCTTCAGTCAATCAAAGAAGTATCGGAAAACAACCATGTCTTCATTTATACTCAAGTTTCATCTGCAAAATTACTTGCACGGGTCAGTTCATTGAACTGAGCATATTAAGCACTTGTCTTTAAAATGAGGTGCTTTTAATTAACTGTCTCAATAAAAGAACCCTGCTTTTATGAAACGTTAATATGAACATCATTCAAGAATTAAATACCAAAAAGGATGAACAACATATCAACTCAATCATCCAATAACCCTCTTAATCAGACAAAGGATTACTGCCCTCTTTCCCAAATAATTATTACAAGAAGTAATTTCCTTCAACAGTTCCAGATTACAAACATCTGTAAGAACTAAAAACACAACTGTGCAACTACTGTTCTAACATAAATGCTATCAATTCCATTCTCTTACAATAGTTGTGAATTCAAAAGATAGATCTTAACTAAAATCTAAACCAAATTATTGTCCCTTCCTTCATACAACTCATCTGATTTCAAGCAATCAAACACTGAAGAGAACAAGCAAACAACAATTAAATACTGATGCTTAACCCAAGCAGTACGAAATTCGTTCCATAAAAATTATAGATTTCCAACTGTATGAGAGAAAAATGATCATTAATTCAAATTATCCATTCACACTCTCTTTCTTTTCCTCATAGTTGTACTAGAAGTTTTAATCCAAACGTGATATCAATCAATGATAACAGTCCAAAGAGAAATAAACGAAAATCAATAATCGAATATAAGGGAGAAAGATCATATTACCTCTTCTACTGTCTATCCAAATACCTCTTATTTAGAGCAGACATACTCCAATAGTATAATTCATTCATAGTAGTATATTCAGTAATTGAAAACTACTATTACCTTTCCAAAAAGTTGACCAGAGTTCATTGCAACTGGTCTATAAACATTAGTACCAAAAGAACCAACAGGCAGAATACCATATCAAATTAGTACAGCAAAGTAAGATGCTACAATAACCTTACTGTCCCAGGGAACCCGTGTTTTAAGCAAATAAAAAAAACATCAAGGAATTATAACTCGCATAATAGTCTATTAATATTACCATAGCTTTGTTTTTCCCAAATGTTTTCACACACTGAACTAAGAAATACAATATTCACATAACAATTCCTTTATCGATGCAAACCCGCATAGGGTAATAGATGCGCAAGCAAGGTACAGTCAAAACAATCTCAACAGCAAGCCAAATCTCATTTATTTCATTCATTTACACAGAAACACTAAGCCATGTTCGTTTTTATGATGACAGTTCAGACTAGAAGATCAAACTGCATCCAAAATGCACAATAAAATCCTCTTTCCCCTTACCTTCAGATTTTGAAGCAGCAAAGAGAAAACATAATTCATTAATGATTTCAATAAGAAGAACAATCATTTTCTTCAAACACCCGAGAATACCCAAGTCGTGTTCATTCTTTTAAGGACAGTTCAACCAGACATACAAATCATCTCATCTTTTCATTTTCACAAGAATGCTCAGAACTCAGAAGTGATATTCATTTAGCTAATGTATTTATTAGCACAACCCAAAATGGTAATAAAGGGAATACCCAACACTGCCAAAACGAACCACACAACAAGGGCAGTGTATTCAACTTAATCATTATGCAAAGAATGCTCAAGCCGTGTACAGCAAAAGAAAATGACTCAACTCGAAATCATCTCAACGTAACAGCCAAATCAAATAACCAAAACCCCCATCATAAGAGCAGGGTTGTTTTAATGAGACTATTAAGCAAAAGCAAGTGGTTTAAGGAGAAGGGCTTAACATGCCTGTTAATTTTTTTTCTTGTGGCTCGAAGAAAACCATGCCCACTTGAGTTGTTTCTCTCCACGATGTCCTTGGCCAGGCTTTCCAACCAGTCACTAACTTCCACAGGCTCAAGAATAGCCTTTTTTTTTTCCAAAGAACAGAGATAATAATCAAAACACAGCTGGTTTGACAGAACCATGGAGAAACAAAATGCAGAGCAACTAAAATCCAAATGCACACAGCAACAACAATTTTCCTTTTTCCTCTATCCTCTTTCCAAGGGGAGCTGGTCGCTAAGACCAAGATAATTAATGCATTGAATGCACTACCTTTCCTCAATCCCCACGCCACCGCCGACTCGGGTTGGTGAGTTTCCAAATTTCAACTTTGCATATAAATTCCATTTTGTTTTTAAGCTAGTTGGACGCCTCCAACTTTTCTTTGTTCCCACAAAACTTGGCGTTGTACATGTAAGGGCTTCATTTACTGTCCCATTAAATTTCTTACCTTCCCCCCCTTATCCTTTCCATCCACATGGGTCTATGCGTCCCCTTCCTTAGGTTAGGATTAGTCTAGGATTTTAATAGTCCATATCTAGGTCATTCGCCTAGTTCATAGGTTAATGGAATTTATATCTATTTTCTCCCTTATGAAATCTAAAATCCATATAGGATAGTAGTTAGGGTATAAGATAAAACTTAGGGGTAGGTTAGGGTTTAATCCCCTAATATTTAATTAACTAGTTTCCATATCAAGTCTTTCCGCCTGACAGTCATATTCAACATTAAGCTGGACATTTCGTCCTAAGTTCCACATACCTATGCCACTTGCATCCAGGCCCTTATCGTCTTACGATGTCTAGTGTTACAATGATGTGTGGTTTGAGAATTGAACCTTTTTATTGGCATCTACGTACCAGTTATTCATACTTGAAATCAGGTGCTGTAAAATTTATATCTACCTTCAATCTGGTTTAAAAGTAAATCGACAAATCGATCATAAGAAGGCCACAACATACCTTGGATCAATGGAATTGATTCAAGGCATGTTGTCAATCAGCGAATAGAGTTCATCAAGCATACAAAAAGTATGTTGTCTCATTAGCAATCACATAAGCAATAATAAATTCTATCCCAAGTATAAAGTTACAGCAAACAAGGGTCCAGATCAGCAACACATTCCTCTAAGATCAAAAGATGTGTCTTAACATATTTATCTTCATTTCTGCAGTTACAACATCATGAAAGGTAATTACCATGATAACTTACAAAAATCAAGGCGTTACATTCCTCCCTTCTTAAAGAATCATCGTCCCGATGATCAAATTAACCAATTCAAGGAGTTTCTAGGAAAAAATTCAGTTATTGTCCTTCCATTCATAAGTTCATACCAAAAACAAATTCACTCTTTAAAACAATGTTTTAAGATAACTGTAAAATATACCAATAAATATCTAAATTTGGTAGAATTATTAGTTTTTCAAATTTCAATTTCGATCAAAAAAGTATGGAAAATTAGATCTCATTTCTTCGAGATTTTCCCAAGTTACACTTTCTTCACTAAACTGGTCCCACTAGACCTTACATTGATTTACTTCATGATTTCTTAAGCACAACTGGCAAGTTCCCAGCACTCGAATGGGCTTATTCACAATTATTCTTGGGTCTTAGACCTGCAAGGAATTCCAATTCAGCACATGTGATAAATCTGTTATGTATTTCTTAAGCAAAGAAATATGAAAAACATCATGCATTTGTGATAAAACAGGAGGTAATGCTAGACGATAAGCTACAGGGTTGATTATTTCAAAAATTTCAAAAGGTCCCACGTAACGTGGCGACAACTTGGCAGCCTTGCCAAAAGTTATTGAGCTATTTTTTGGCTTAACCCAAAGAAAGACCTTCTCATCATGTTGATAATTCCTATCAACCCGCTTTAAGTCTGCATAACTCTTTTGCCTATTGGAAGCCTCCTTTAGATGTTCCCGAATCATTTTGATTTTTTGTTCCATTTCCTTAAGGATTTCTGGCCCAATTACATCTATGTCCTCTACGCTGTCCCAGCTAACAGGGGCTCTGCATTTTCTTCCATACAATGCTTCAAAGGGCGCCATTTTTAAAGAGGCATGGTATGTATTATTGTAGGAAAATTCAACCAGCGGAAGGTATTCCTCCCATTTATACTGCTGGTCCATGCAATACATTCTTAACATGTCCTCTAAAACTTGATTGACTCTCTCGGTATGTCCATCCGTCTCCGGATGATATGCAGAGCTGAAGTTTAATTTAGTTCCCAAGGCCACATTAAGCGTTTGCCAAAACCTTGATGTCATCCTCGGATCTCTGTCCGATATGATTAATTCGGGTATTCCATGTAATTTGAAAATTTCATGTACAAATATTCTTGCTAACACTGGTGCATCGTCTTTCAAATTACCAGCAATGAAGTGTGCCACTTTGGTTAATTTTTCGACGACAACCAGGATGATATCATGCTTATTCCTTGACATAGGCAATCCTTGAACGAAATCCATTGTTATCACTTGCCATTTGTACTATGGAACACTGTGGGGATATAATAATCCAGCGGGATGCATATGTTCTGCCTTAATACGTTGACATTCCAAGCAGTGTGTTACAAATTCCACCACATCCTTTTTCATTCCCTTCCAAAAGTATTGCTTCTTAAGATCAACAAGCATTTTTGTAATGCCAGGGTGTCCAGAAAAAGGTGAATTATGAAATTCATTTAACAATTTCCTTCTTAAATCATTTTCTAAGGGTATATAGACCCTGTTTTCGAACCTCAGAATTTCTTCGCTATCAAAGCGAAATCCTTTATACCTCACATCCTTTGGATCTGCAGCAAGTGCTGTTTTAACTTGCTGGAAATAAGGATCTGATTCCAAGGCATATTTCACCTCATCCTTAAACTGAGTTCTTAACGTTATAAGAGCAGAGATGTGCTTCCTTCGACTCATATCATCTACCACTCTATTTTCCTTGCCTTTGATGTAGCTTATATCAAAATCATACTGAGATAGAAATTCTAACCATCTTCGTTGTCTTGCATTCAAATTTGGATGAGTAAAAATATACTTCAACCCCAGATGGTCAATTTTTAACTCAAAAGGTTTGCCTAAAAGGTAATGCCTCCACATTTGAAGTGCATGTACAATGGCAGCGAGCTCTAGGTTGTGTGGAGCATAATTTTTTTATGTAACTTAAGCTTTCTGCTTTCATAAGCTATAACATGGTCATTATGTAACAGAATACCTCCAAGGCCTTCTCCCGATGCATCCGTTACAACCATAAAATTTCCATTTGGATCTAGTACAGTTAAAATAGGTGTTGTAGTTAACTGTTCCTTTAAATTTTTAAAGACAGATTCATATTTTTCAGTCCAGACAAATTTCTTATCCTTCTTTTGTAGTGAAGTGATTGGGACAGCAATTTTTGAAAAATCCTTAACGAACTTTCTATAATATCCTGCCAAGCCCATGAAGCTTCTTACTTCATGCACGTTCTTAGGCACAGGCCACTCGGTTATAGCTGCAATCTTTGAAGGGTCTACAGCTATTCCGTTCTTGCTTATAACATGTCCCAAATAATGCACCTCTGCATCATAAAAGGAACATTTAGACAGTTTACCATACAACTTCCTCTTTCTTAAAACTTTCAGCACTACCCTTAAATGTTCTTGGTTCTCTTCGACATTTTTAGAGTATATAAGAATGTCGTCTAAGAATACAAGCACAAACTTGTCTAGGTATTCTTGAAAAATATTGTTCATCAGATTCATGAAGGCGGCAGGTGCATTTGTCAACCCAAAAGGTAACACCGTGAATTCATAATGCCCGTACCTTGTTCTAAAAGTTTTTTTATGAATATTTTCTTCCTTTATTCTCAGCTGATGATACCCAGATCAAATATCTATTTTTGAATAGACTAATGCTCCACGCATCTGGTCGAACAGATCATCAATCCTAGGAAGTGGGTATCGATTCTTAATAGTTGCCTTGTTCAACATTCTATAATCAATGCACAGTCTCAATGTGCCATCCTTTTTCTTTACAAAAATTACCGGCGCTCCCCATGGTGAGACGTTTGGTCTTATCACCCCCTTAGTCAAAAGTTCCTGTAATTGAGCCTTTAGCTCTACCAACTTGAGGGTGGTCATTCTATAAGGTGCCTTAGTTATGGGTTCAGTTCCTGGCTTGATTTCTATTTCAAAGTCAAACTCTCGTTTGGGTGGAAGACCTGGTAATTCCTCCGAAAATACATCACTGAAATCCCTTAATAATGGATATCTTTCCATGAAATCATTATCCTCCTCAACATTTTCTATCATTTTTACTGCATATAAGGTGCAAACTCTATTTTTAGCCCTTTTTAGTTGCATAGCTGTTAGTTTCCTAACTGTAACTTCACGCTTTACACCTTGAATGACTGCTGCTTTCTGCAGGTCGTCAAAACAAAAAAATTGTTTTTCATAACAGTCAACCTTTGCCTTATGTTCTGCCAACCAGTTAACTCCAAAAATGATATCATATGATCCTAAAGGAGTGACATACAGGTCAACTTCGGTGGAGAAACTGGGCAAGTCAAGAATTTCCCCAAAAAGGCACATTTCGACTATATGGACAACATTACTCCCATAATGCACTATCCATGTCTTATCCATTCGTTCAGCCTTTCTTTTTAATTTCATTGCAAGTTTAGTAGAAATAAAGCATTCAGTGGCTCCAGTATCAAAAATTATGACTACAGGTGTACCGAATAACTTACCCAGAACTTCTATAGGCGTAACTTGCTTTTCAGCTTGTTTAGCCACCGCAGCGTGTATCCTATGCTATTGATCGCGATCATCCTTTTTAAGAGGACAGTGACTTGCGTAATGGTCCTTTCCACAATTGAAGCATCCTCCAACTAGCCCTTTCCTAGGCTCAAATTTGTTACCAGCTTTGAAGTTATCATTTTGGCTCCCATAGGACTTTTGTCCATTGTCACTAACTTTTGCAAAGCTGCTTTGCACACTATTTGTAGGTTTGTTCATTACAAATTTCTTGTTGTTATCTACAACAAAAAAAAAATTCACACCAAACCTTTTTCAAGGCCCCCTTTTGGGTGCGAGAGATGAAGAAGAATTTGAAATCTTCTTCCTTATCTCTTCCCTATGAGCAGAAATTGCTCTCAATTTTTGTTCCTGTCTTATTGCCTTTTTGACAACTCCTTCCATGGTGGTTGGACCGTGGACATCCACTTCACCACCAATGATGGGATTTAGTCCCATTATGAACTTTCGTATTCTGAACTTCTCGTCAGCTTGGTACTGCGGCACATACTTAAGGAGTTTAGTAAAACCTTCCCAGTACTCTGTCACCGTCAGCCTTCCTTGTGACCAGTTCTGAAATTTAGTCATTTTCCTATCAAAATAGAGTTGAGGCTGCCACCGTTACCTAAAGTAACCCTTAAATTGATCCCAAGTTATGTCTGATTCGACAATATTCAACTCAACCTTACGGTTGTTCCACCATGATGATGCTTCATGAGAAAGCTGATATGCTCCCCATATCGCTTTGGTCTCCTCAGAGAAGTTTCTTATTGCAAAGTACTTCTCCATTTCACTGAGCCAATTCTCAGCTCCGTCCCCAAGGGTTGTTCCATCAAACTTTGGAGGACTTATTCTCTTTATGTCATTTGTAAGTTCAGCTACTAATCTTGCCCTTTTATTTTCAGGATGATTAGGAGCATTTACATTACTATTATCAACACCCAGATTCCCTCCATTGGTGTTGTCCACAGGAGGTGGCTGATAATTTATATTAGCTTCTTCTTCCTCCTCTTCATTGCCCATTGACTGTTGTTCCAAAATAGTCAAATGATCTCTCATGTCTAGTAGGGCAGCAAGGATTTCATCCAGCTTTTGAGCAGTAGCTACTTCTCCACCCGGTAACGAGTTGTTCGCAGCATTTCTTCTTGTTCTGACCATTTTCTATTCAATAAGAAAATGTAAACCTTATTAAATTATGGACTCATTAGGTCCAAGAGCTGCAACCTTCAGCTCTGATAATAAGATGTAACATCCCCATTTTAAGATACTAGAACAAGGGAAAAAAAAATTATATAAAATGTTCCCTGTTATGAATTATATAATTCAAACACACGTTCAAGTTTTAATAATTGTTCTCTGTCCAATTAATGTAGTTTGGATCACACAATTTCCTTTTAAAACTAATGTTCTCTGTTCACATATTTGCAATATGGAACACACATTCAGTGACATTCAATCATATAATAGATACCATATGCTGTTGTAAATGACTCAAAGAACTACCGACCTCCCACTTTATGGCTCAGAGTTTCAATGATCTCTCATTCCATGACTCGGCGACTTATCGATCCTTCATGTTAATTCATGCATAGTATAATGAATATATAGGGTTCTTTTACCATTTCCGGTTATCGAAGTGATCCATTTAAGAAGCCTATCTGAATATCTATTACTGATATTCATCTGACATCCTACATCTTAAACTAGGTGATTAGGACAACGCAACCAGCACTTGCGATACTTTGGCCAAAGATTTTCACATGCTTTGCATGATCATATTCCTATATGTGATACACACCAATGGAATACATCCTTCACTTCACTTCATCTGTTATCTAGAATGGTCTTTCCTGGTCTCTACCAGTCCTTCCATTTAAGGCCAAACTCTAACCTCAACTAGCAATATGAACGAGTATAGGAAGTTACTCATGGTAACTAAAGATATGCAGACATACAGTGTCATTCCTAGATCACTCCGTGTGTCTAGTTAAATTTATTCCTCCGGAGTCACTCAATATACGTGATCATATTTCTATCCCCAGCCAAGAACTTATTATCCAGCTTATGTAAACTTGATGATTTAATTTGGAAGGGCATTGTAATATGTCAGCTATAACATTGTGTCATCATGAAGGCCCCACCTTCACAAAGACACCAAATTGTAGCTAGCGTATGTCAATGTCCTACGGAATCCTCTCATCGAGGGTACACATCCAGCTCAATTGTGATTTGGTTATAATCTTAGTATTTAAGTTCAACTTTCAGTAGCCATGCTGATCCTTTATCCTTGTTCTTGTTACAGTTGTATGTAGCTAAGAGAGATTTAATCTGTCTTCTGGCTTAATACGCATCTCCTCCTTCATACTAAAGGGTTACCTATTCACTTCTTGGTTCCTTTCTTAATCTTTGGACTAATCAGTCCATTATCAATAAACTTAATAAGTTTAACCTATTAAACTTAGCCAAGTTTTCCACAACTATAAACAAATTCAGAATTCCATCTTATTAGACGTCATTTAAACAAGGTCTAATTCTAAATGAATTTATTCATTTACCCTCCCTAATCTTACTTAGTTAAGGTCTGTTAATAATAGATATGATTTCCCATATCTTTATTTTCTAAATTTAAACATTCGAGCTATTAACGGAGTGTGAATACAAGGTTCGGCTGCCCCTAAGTTATTTGATATCCCTTAGCTTTCAAACTAATCCCGAATACCTTCCAATTAGGATTTCATGTTTATCTAAATCTTTTCAATGTCAATTCAAAATTCATCTTAACCCAAGTATGAACTAATTACACATTTCAACGTCAAAGTTGCATTCGGATAAAGAATAGAAGTTATTTCCTTTTAAATTCATCCATTAACATTTGAATAATTCCAAGTCAAGGAATAATGTTATATTCTCAAACTTATTCAACAATATCAAACTGATACAGTTATTGAAAATATCACACTTTTACTTGTATTCATCCATCAAAATTCATGATCTATACATTTTCCAGTCCAAACGACTGGACTTTGTTCATATCAAACAACATTACAACTTATAAAGATAGAATAATGTAACTTCTTCCTTTCTCATTTCCTCGTGGAGGAGTAATAGCTATCAATACAATCCATCTTCAGTCAATCAAAGAAGTATCGGAAAATAACCATGTCTTCCTTTATACTCAAGTTTCATCTGCAAAATTACTTGCACGGGTCAGGTCATTGAACTGAGCATATTAAGCAATTGTCTTTAAAATGAGGTGCTTTTAATTAACTGTCTCAATAAAAGAACCCTACTTTTATGAAACGTTAATATGAACATCATTCAAGAATTAAATACCAAAAGGATGAACAACATATCAACTCAATCATCCAATAACCCTCTTAATCAGACAAAGGATTACTGCCCTCTTTCCCAAATAATTATTACAAGAAGTAATTTCCTTCAACAGTTCCAGATTACAAACATCTGTAAGAACTAAAAACACAATTGTGCAACTGTTGTTCTAACATAAATGCTATCAATTCCATTCTCTTACAATATTTGTGAATTTAAAAGATAGATCTTAACTAAAATCTAAACAGAATTATTGTCCCTTCCTTCATACAACTCATCTGATTTCAAGCAATCAAACGCTGAAGAGAACAAGAAAACAACAATTAAATACCAATGCTTAACCCAAGCAGTACGAAATTTGTTCCATAACAATTATAGATTTCCAACTGTATGAGAGAAAAATGATCATTAATTCAAATTATCCATTCACACTCTCTTTCTTTTCCTCGTAGCTGTACTAGAAGTTTTAATCCAAACATGATATCAATCAATGATAACAGTCCAAAGAGAAATAAACCAAAATCAATAATCGAATATAAGGGAGAAAGATCATATTACCTCTTCTACTGTCTATCCAAATACCTCTTATTTAGAGCAGACATACTCCAATAGTATAATTCATTCATAGTAGTATATTCAGTAATTGAAAACTACTATTACCTTTCCAAAAATTTGACCAGAGTTCATTGCAACTGGTCTATAAACATTAGCACCAAAAGAACCAACAAGTAGAATACCATATCAAATTAGTACAGCAAAGTAAGATGCTACAATAACCTTACTGTCCCAGGGAACCCGTGTTTTAAGCAAATAAAAAAAACATCAAGGAATTATAACTCGCATAATAGTCTATTAATATCACCACAGCTTTGTTTTTCCCAAACATTTTCACACACTGAACTCAAAAATACAATATTCACATAACAATGCCTTTATCGATGCAAACCCACATAGGGTAATAGATGCGCAGGCAAGGTACAGTCAAAACAATCTCAACAGCAAGCCAAATCTCATTTGTTTCATTCATTTGCATAGAAACACTAAGCCATGTTCATTTTTATGATGACAGTTCAGACTAGAAGATCAAACCGCATCCAAAATGCACAATAAAATATCTACCTTCAATCTGGTTTAAAAGTAAATCGACAAAGCGATCATAAGAAGGCCACAGCATACCTTGGATCAATGGAATTGATTCAAGTCATGCTATCAATCAGCGAATAGAGTTCATCAAGCATACGACAAGTCTGTTGTCTCATTAACAATCACACAAGCAATAATAACTTCTATCCTAAGTATCAAGTTACAGCAAACAAGGGTCCAGATCAGCAACACATTCCTCTAAGATCAAAAGACGTGTCTTAACATATTTATCTTCATTTCTACAATTACAACATCATGAAAGGTAATTACCATGATAACTTACAAAAATCAAGGCATTACACTTAGAGACTAGGTTTCCTCTGAGCAAGCTTCTCAACCCTTCACTAGTTTCTGTGAAGACCAACCAAAGCTGAACACAACTTCAGTTTTTCCCTTGTGACCACCTTGGTCATCATGTCTGCAGGATTTTGACTAGTATGAATCTTCTCCAACTTCAACTTCTCTTCCTCCAAAGCTATCCTGATGAAATGGTACCTTAGCTATATATGCTTTGTCCTAGAGTGGAAAGCAGAGTTCTTAGCTAGGTGTATAACACTTTGACTATCACTATACAAGTTTCCTTCATCTTGCTTATGCCCCAACTCCTATAGTAATTTTTGTAACAAAATCATTTCCTTGCTTGCCTCTATGGCAGTAACATACTCATCGTCCATGGTTGACAAAGCCACCAACTTTTGTAGTCATGAAATCTAGCTTACTGTTGTTCCACGTATAGTGTAAACATAACCTACTGTGCTCCTCCTGTTGTCTACATCTCTAGCCATATTTGAATCTACCTAACCACACAAAATGGTGTTTGATCCACTGTAGCACAAAATTGTCCCTATGGTCCCTCACAAATACCGAAGGATCCACTTTAGTGCCTGCTAGTGATCTCTACCTAGATCACTCATAAATTTACTCACCGCTCCCACTGCATGGGCAATATCAGGCCTAGTGCACACCATGGCATACATCAAACTGTTAACTACTGATGTGTAAGGTACCTTGGACATTTGGTTTCTCTCCTACTGTGTCTTGGGACACTACTCCTTTGATAACTTGAAATGGTCTGCCAAAGGAGTCCCAACCAGTTTAGCATCCTGCATATTAAACCTCTCCAAGACTTTCTTAATGTACTCTTCTTGAGATAAAGTTAGCTTCCATTCCTTCCTATCCCGAGATATCCTCATACCAAGGATTTGTTTGGCATCCCCCAAATCCTTTATATCAAAGGATTCACTTAGCTTCTTCTTGAGTACTTTTATTTCTTGCATGTTTTTACCTGCAACTAACATGTCATCCACATGCAGACAAAGGATAATATAACTACCATCCTCAAATTTCTTTATATACATGCAATGATCAAAATGACATCTAATATAACCTTGCTCCATCATGAAGCTATCAAATTTCTTATACCATTGACGTGGAGCTTGTTTCAAGCCATAGAAGCTCTTCTTCAGTTTACACACCATCTCCTCTTTACCTTTGACCTCATATCCCTCCGGTTGTTGCATATATAGTTCCTCCTCCAAATCACCATGGAGAAATGCAGTCTTTACATCAAGGTGTTCTAAGTGAAAGTCTTTTGCTGCAACTATTCCTAGAATAGTTCTAATAGAAGTCATTTTTACTAAAGGAGAAAAAATCTCATCAAAATTTATACCTTTTTACTGTGTAAACCCCTTGACCACCAACCGGGCCTTGTATCTTTTCTTGCCTCCTTCTTCCTCTTTGACTCTAAACACCCACTTGTTCTGTAATGCTCTTTTTCCTTCAGGTAGCTTTACCAAATCCCATGTCTGGTTCTCCATGAGAGCCTGATGCTCCTCATCCATGGCTTACTACCACTTCTTCCTGGCATCTACCTACATTGCTTCATCAAAGCTCTCTATTTCTCCACTATCAGTGAGTAATAAATAATAAAGAGAAGGAGAAAAACGTTCAAGTTCTCTTCTTACCCTAGAAGACCTCCTCAATATAGGAATATGGGGTTCCTATTGAGGGGGTTCCTGAACTGATTCATGTGTCACTTTCCCATCCAGAAAATCTTCTACCACTGCATAATATTTCTTGGATTCTTCCCTATTTTCCTACAACTGCTTCTTATACATGACTTTCTCATTAAAGACCACATCCCTAGATCGAATGATTTTCTTGTCATTAATACTCCAACATTTATATACAAAGTCATCACCACCATAACCAATGAAAGTACATTTTTCTGATTTAGCCTCTAGCTTGGTCCTATCATCCTTGTCTATATGAACAAACATCTCACATCCAAAGACTCTAAGAAATGAATAATCAACTTTCTTACCATACCAAGCCTCCTCAGGTATGCCTCCATCCAAAGCACTTGAGGGTCCTCTGTTTATCAAGTACACAGTTGTGTTCACCACTTCTGCTCAAAAAGAAAGAGGTAGTCCTGCATGTATCCTCATACTCCTAGCACATTCCATTATTGTTTTGTTCATCCTTTCTGATACCCCATTCTACTGCGGAGTTCCTGGAACCGTCTTTTGCCTACGGATTCCATTCTTAGAACAGTAATCATCAAATTCATTGCTGCAATACTCCCCTCCATTATCTGACATGAGACATTTTAGCTTAAGACCTGTTTCATTCTCTACCAAGGCTTTCCATTTAACAAAAGAGTTAAATACATCATATTTGTTTCTAATACAATAAACCCAAACTTTCCTTGTTGCATCATGTTGTTGCAAATCAGCAGCACCCCTGGATGTAAATCAAGGTTCTAAATGATGTTTAGAGCATCTAGTGTGATTACACAACATGGAAACTTCTCTTCAAGTGTGGGACTTGTGAAAATGAGAAAGGAATCTCCAGAATAGAGGTTGGTTCCTCAAACTCCTCTGATTTAGATCTATATTTTACACAACTACAGAGGTTCTAATCCTAATTCTACCTTAGATTGCAAGGAGACAGGGATAAAAATGTAAAAATGAAACTAAACTAAAGATGGTGATGTACCAAAAGGAGTGGTGAAACATTTTTTGCCATGTAAATAGACACAAATTCATGAAATGCAACAAGGGAAAACATACACAAGCTGATAGATGTAATTAGAGGTCTTAAAATGAAGTAAAACAATACAAACAGAGAACTGAAAGTATTCACAGAGTTTGTACTGTCAATTCCATGTAAAAATCTCTTGCATTCCACCATCAAAGAGGTATAAACCTATTACAAACTATGAAAAAGGTCTGATTCTTACAACTATCACTTGCTGGAGGTGAAAGAAGAAGTTTGCAATGCCAAAAAGTGTTCAACCCTGAAGAAATGAGCCAAATTTGGCTTTTACAGTGCATGGGTCGAGCCCAAGAGAGAGAAAATGTAAAAAACATGGGAGCCCATTCCTCATTTATGGAAAATGCATTAAAACAGCATGGAGGACCTTAAAAACCCATACCCTGTCATTTTTGACCATATTGGAGAAGAATGCGACCCATTCTGTATTAAATTTGGTTGTTGAAATGTCATTTCTGGCCATGGACACGTACCAGAACCGTTTTTGAATTTTTTCTCTCCAAAATGAACCAAAATTATAAATTGACCATGGAATCATGTAGATAATTTTAACATCTTTCCAATGATATAAAGAACATGAAAATCTGAGCTCTGGATCAAAAGATATGATCGTTTGAAGATTTAGGGCAAAAAACGACCCAAAAAACGGATCGGCAGGAAAAAATTTCAAATTTTACCTCTTTTTTGTCTTTGGATTTTTTTTCAAAAATTCCCCATGCTCTGCTGGTCGGATGCCACATGGCAGCTTCCTATTATCTGCGGGCCTCAAATGGGAAAATTTTCCACAAAAACTCCGCCGAGCCATAACTTGAAAAATATAAGGAGTTAGGAGGCAAACTTTACCTTTCTGGAAAGCTGAGAGAGAGCTTTATCTGATGGTGCCATTTCCAGAAAGCCTTGAGTGCCTTAAAATCAAAAAATGTGGACTGAGGCACAAGAGAGGAAAGAACACAAGGAGTTATCCACAAAAAATGAGCTGGGGCACATTTTGGATAACACATCATCAATAAAAGTAACATAATAACTTGAACCCCCAAGAGATGATACCTAAGCTGGCCCCCACACATCAGAATGCATCAGCTCTAACTTACTCTCTTTCTTTGTAGGTCCAACCTTGAGAAACCTTACTCACTTCTGTTTCCCATATATGCAGTCCTCACAGAACTCTAAACATGTTTCTGTATATCTAGGAAAATCCTTCTTTATGATCTCCATGCCCTTATGGCTCATATGACCGAGCCTATAGTGCCACAATGTTGTATCTACTTCTGAAGCCACAAGATTACAAACATTAGTGCTATAAGTGGTTAAATACAAGGTTCCAACCTTTTTACCTCTTGCCACCACAAGAGCACCCTTGGTAATCTTCCAAGAGTCCGCTGTAAATATAACATTACAACCATAACTTCCCAACTGCCCTGACGATATAAAATTTCATCTTAATGTAGGCACATGTCTGACATCCTTCAATAGCCAAGTATTCTCATTCTGCATCTTAACCTAAACAGAACCTTTTCCAACTATGCTATAAGGTTCATCATCACCAAGAAAAACATGCCCAAAATCTCCTTGAACATAATCAACACAATAATGCCTATGTGGAGAAGCATGGAAAGAAGCCCCTAAATCTAAAACCTAAGATTCAGTAATATTGTGCAAAGAAAGAATCAAAGCATCCTAACATACATTACTCGTTGCCACATTTGCCTCCTTGTTTTCTTCTTGCTATTTCTTCTTATCCCGAAGCTCCCAACAATCCTTCTTTGCATGCCCAGGCTTTCCACAATTCTAGCATACAATCTTCTTCTTGGATTTTAAACTTTCCCGATCTTTTGATTTTCCACGGTTTCCTCTATTCTTCTGTCTCCCTCTAGTTTCCACTGTCAAAGCATGCCTGTTATCCAAAATGTGCCCCTGCTCATTTTTGTGGCTAACTCCTTGTTTTCTTACCTCTCTTGTGCCTTAGTCTCCATTTTTTATTTTTAGGCACTCAAACCTTCTGGAAATGGTACCATTGGATAGAGCTCTCTCTCAACTTTCCAGAAAGGTAAAGTTTTCCTCCTAACTCCTCATATTTTTCAAGTTATGGCTCGACGGAGTTTTTGTGGAAAATTTTTCCTTAGAGGGCCCGCAGCCAATCAGAATGTGCCACATAGCAACTGAAGTGGCAGAGCGTGGGGAAAATTTGAAATTTTTTTCCAAAGACCAAACGGGTAAAAATTCAAACTTTTTGCCAGCTGATCCGATTTTGGCCTGTTTTTGCCCTAAATTTTCAAATCACCATATCTTTCGATCCAGAGCTTGGAATTTCACGTTCTTTATATCAATGGAAAGCTGGTGAAATTATATACATGATTCTAGTGTAAATTTTGCATTTTGGTTTATTTTGGAGAGAAAAAATTAAGAAATATCTCTGGCACGTGGTAATGGCCAGAAATGACGTTTCAACAACCAGTTTTAATGCAAAATGGGTCACATTCTTCTTCAGCATGGCCAAAAATGTTAGGGAATGGGTCTGTAAGGATGCCCATGTTGTTTTAATGCATCTTCATTCAATGGGGAATGGCTCCCATGTTTTTTACACATTTTCTCTCTCCTGGGATCGACCCATGTATTGTAAAAGCCAGATTTGGCTCATTTTTTGTTGGTTGAACATTTTTTTGGGATAGCAAGCTTCTTCTTTCACCTTCAACAAGTGATTTTTGTAAGTATCAAACCTTCTTCATGATTGTAACAGGTTTCTACCTCTTTGATGTTGTAAATGTAAGGATTTTGACAGTGAGAATGACAGTGCAGACTCTGTGATCAATTTTCAGTCCTTTGTTTGTATTGTCTTGTTTCATTTCAAACCTCTAATTACATCTTATCAGCCTGTGTATGATGTTTCATGTTGCATTTCATGAAATTGTGTCAATTTGCATGAACAAGAAGTGTTCACCACTCCTTTTGTGTATCACCTATTAGTTTAGTTTCAATTTTTGTACTTTCTATCTCTGTCTCCTTGGAATTTAGAGTAGGATTAGGATTCAAACCTCTATAATTGTGCAAATAACATACCTGATCAGAGGAGTTTAAGGAACCAGCCTCTAATATGGAGATTCCTCTCTCATTTTACAAGTCCCACACTTGGAGAGAGGTTTCAATGTTGTGTAATCATACTGGATGCCTGAAACATCAACTTAGAAACCTGATTTACATCCAGGGGTGCTGCTGATTTGCAACAACAGTTTTGGCATGCCCGGTGGGACCTTAGAGGTCTCATTTTCATTGCAGAAAAGTTGATGTGCATCTACTACAATTTTCTTGCTTAAAAGAGCTATAAATTACACATCTAGCGACTCCAAGGAAGAAGAATCAGCTGGTTTTAGCAGTGCAGACCTGAAAACTCATGAGAAGAATCACTACAAGATCAAGAGCTGGAGAAGAAGAGGAACTATTTGAATATCTGCAGTTATCTCCAAGAGTAAAGCAAAGTGGGAGGAGAATCCAAAGGTCTCCATATCCACCAAATAGAACTCTCTCAACTCCTCCACCTGGTAGGCCTTTCATTCAATCAACAAGGGTTCTAAGGTCAATTAGAATGGCACAAAACAACCCCTATGTCAATTTCACTGGTAGCAGCCCACTTGCTCTCAATACACAAAATCCAATTCCAATTGCATCCTTGAAGAACATTCCATACTTCACTGGAGAGAATCAGACTACTCCTGGTGATCATGTTAAAGACATTGCCAACCTTTGTGTAACTCATGAAATCAATGAGATGCAAGTTGCTGTCAAATTGCTGGCATCTTCATTCAAGGGGAAGGCTTTGCAATGGTTTAGAAGCCTTGCCTCAGGTTCTATTCAAAATTGGAACTAGCTATGTGTAGCACTTCATATCAATTTGGAGAGAAGGGAGATAACTTGTCTCTTTTGGAGAAGCTGACAACCATCAAAAGAGCTCCCAATGAGCAGCTGACTGATTTCAACTTTAGATTTCAAAGGACTTGGGAGAGAATTCTAGTGGCAGTTAGGCCAATAGCACAAGGTATTTTCTTTACTATCTCAAAGCTCTAAATTCTGATATTTCTATGTTAATTCAGTCCATGGGAGGCACAACTATCCCTATTACTTATAGCATTGCCATTAGAGCTGAAAATTATTTGATCCAAGCTAGAAAACTAGCCCCTAGACCTCCCATGCCATTTTTTCCAAGTTTAGAGAGCCCAAACACTAATCAAACACCTAATTTGGCTCCTTCTCCCACTCCTAGAAATCAGAATTCAAGTGAAGCTTCCACTTCATCTTCTAGTGCCTCAAAGGAACTTCAAGAAGTCATGAAGCAATTGCAAAATTTAGGTAATGAGCTGGTTACTCTCAAGAGGTAACAAGCCCAAAGTTTTATAACTTCCTTCCAGCCTCAAGCTCAGCCTAACAGGCAGCCATAGCAACCTCATAGACCACCTAATCCAGCTGGAAATCTAAATCAAGCAAGGCCTCCTGCCAACAAACCATTTCAGCCCTATAATCCAAATGTTATATCTACCTCTAAGGCATTAGTGCCAACACAAAACAACATTGCTCAGGAGTATGATTGGTGTTTTCCATGCAATGAACCTCACAACCAATCTATGTGTTTCAACGGTGCCTTGAATCAAGCATTAATGGTGACAACTACTGGTGTGGAGGGTGAGGGAAGTCAAGGAAACAACAAACAACAAGAAACATTCCAGCAACAATGAGCTCCAAATGACACCACACTTGTGAACTGGCAGGCAGAGGATTTTTGTGGCATAAATCAACCAGTCTCTCAAGGTGTTGCAACCAACACAAGGTCAAGAAGAAGGAATTTGGGTGAAGAACATCCATTATCTCCAACCAATCCACAACCTTTTATGGCTCCACAAATGGTTGGCAAACAAAATCCAGTTATAAATGCACAAGGGCAGCCAAGAACAGCTCCTAGACCAACTCAAATACCAGTTGTTGCTTCACACATACAAGGGATGACTATGCAAACCAAGGGACAACAAAGAGATCCTTCATCACCATTTAGTATCATTGATTAGATGAAGAAGACAAATGTAAATATATCAATGTGGGATTCCCTATCTATCCCAGGCCAAAGAGATTTGCTACAAGCTGCCATGAAGGACTAGCCAACTTTGAATCAGCAAATCCAAATGCAAGAGAAGGTGCTCACAAATGTTGCCCAGCCTGAAGGGAATCATGGAGGACAGCAAGGTAAAATGTTGAAGCCCCCTCCTTTTTATGTCTCATTAATCAATGGAAACCAATTGGTGCACAATTGCATGATTGATTCCAGGGCAAGTAGCTCAGTGATGCCCAAGCAAATAGCTGATCAGCTAGGACTTCAATATGAAACCATATCCAAAGGGGTAGTGCAGTTGGATTGGATAGTAGTAACAACAGTTGGGGTGATTAGAAACTTGAGTCTTACCTTGCATGCATGTCTAAATGTTGTTGTTTTATAAGATGTATCAGTTAGAGACCTTCCACCACTCTTTTCCCTATGTTTGTCAAGAGATTTCACAGCCAAGATTGGAGGATATTTCTCTACTGATTGGTCACACATGCTATTCAGAATGAGGTATGGAACCAAAGCTACAATCAGGTCTGAACCTATTGCAAACTTCCACATTGAGCCCTACACTCCAAGCCAGATCAATGCCAACTGTTTGGCATTTGCTCAAGAAGATCACCCAAGCACTGATGAAGCTGACACCAAGGTTGGAAGCATCCCCGATCTAACTCTTGATGAATGGGCAAACAAGATGCATGCTTTTCATCCTTATCAAGAAGTAAAATAATCTAAGCTAGGGGTCTACTGCATACATCAAGAAGATCAGCCCATTCCTAGCATCACCAAGCCAAACCACAAGGATGAAAATGAGGTATGGCAGGTGTTTTTTGATGGATCAAGGAGTAGAAAAGGTGCAGGAGGTGGAGCTATGCTTATTTCACCTCAAGGAGAAAAGTACTATTCATCTTTTAGATTTCAGTTTGCATGCTCCAATAACACTACTGAATATGAAGCCTTGGTGCAAGGGATGCATTGGGCAATAAAGAGAGGAATAAAGAACTTGCAAGTCTTCGGTGACAGTGAGTTGATTGTCAACCAGGTTAAGGGGCAGCATGCTATCATGAATGATCTACTCAAGTGCTACAAGAACAGGGTGTCGGACCTCATTGAAGATTTTGAGGGTTTTGACATCAAATCAATTCTTAGGAAAGAGAACCAAGCTGTTGATAGGCTTGCAGCAGTTGGGGCAGCCTTTGACGTTGTGGGGAGCATTCAAAAAGATAAGGTACAGCCAAACATCCATGTGATTGTGAGGCCTTCAGTGCCGGATAACAATGTAAGTTGGCGATTGTTTGAGAATGACCAGTAAATCATCCATTTCTTACAAGAAGAAGCTGAGTTCTCAGCTAAAAATCAAGAAAAATTAGAACAGTAGTATGGTGACCAAGTGGTACAGCTGAGAACTAACAAGCTGCCCATGGGACTTATCACTTTGGAGTCCATTTTCAATCCCAATGATCAGTTTAGGAAAGAGAAAGAAAACATTCAGGTCAAGAGAGAAGATTTAGTATCCATCTTGGTGGAAGAGAACAAACCATTGCAAATTAGAAAGATGACAACTGAACAAGAAAGGTATGAGTTCATACAGCTGTGTCAAGAGTTCCCTGATGTGTTTTCTTGGAGCTACAAAGATTTGAAAGGTTTCAATCTCAAGTTAGCTCAGCACACCATTGAGTTGGACCCAAATACTAAGCCCATCAGGTAGAAACAAAGGCCAGTCAATCCACACATAGAACCTCTCATGAGGAAGGAATTGAACAAGTTGATTGAGTCAAGAATCATATTCCCAATCAAGCATTCAAGTTGGGTTGCCAACTTAGTTCCAGTCAGAAAGAAGAGTGGAGAGATCAGATTGTGTGTTGACTTCAGAGACTTGAATAGAGCATCTCTCAAGGACCATTACCCACTCCCTTCTATGGAGCAAATTTTGTAAGTTGTGGCTGGCTCCGAGAGGTTTTCACTACTTGATGGCTACTCGGGCTACAATCAGATTATGGTGAAGGAAGAAGATCAATTCAAGATAGCCTTCACAACCAAATGGGGAACTTATGCATACAGGAAAATGCCATTTGGGCTGTCCAACGCTGGAGCTACCTTCCAAAGAGCAATGGACATGGTGTTCAAATGTTTGATTAACAACATGGTGCTGATATACCTTGATGATATCACTGTTTTTTCAAAGAATGCAGCAGACCACCTCTTTCATTTGAGATAAGTCTTCCAAAGGTGCAGGAGATTTGGAGTGTCTTTGAATCCTAAGAAGTGTATCTTCCTAGCACATGAAGGAAAACACCTTGGCCATATTGTCTCCAAAGAAGGATTAGCAATTAATCCAGAGAGGGTTGAAGCCATAAGAGCACTACCATTGCCAAGCCACAAGAAGGCCCTTCAGAGTTTCTTGGGGAGAATAAACTTTGTTCGGAGGTTTATCCCAAATTTTATAGCCCTTGTCAAACCTATCACCAAAATGTTAAAGAAAAGCATGATTTTCAAGTGGACAGTAGAAGGCAAGGAGAGTTTTGAAGCAATCAAAGAAGCCATCTCCCAAGCACCAACTCTCATCAACCCGGATTTCTCCAATGATTTCATCCTCTATGCATTTGGAGGTAATGATACTATTTCTACCATTTTGGTACAGCAGAACAAGGACAATGATGAGCAGCCAATTTCTTTCTTCATCCAAAGCCTAGATGACTATGAGGTGAGATATTATTTTATTGAGAAGCATGTACGTGCAGTAATCAGAAGCTTGAAGAAATTCAAGCATCTAGTCTCAAACAACAAGATTCAGTTGTTGGTATCTCATGCGGGAGTAAAGGACTTCCTCCTCAACAAGGATTTGAATGAGAAAAGGGCAGGTTGGATCACTCATGTCATGGAGTATGACATTGAGATCAAGGTCACCAAGCTGGTAAGAGGAAAAGGATTGTGTGAGCAGCTGATTCTGGGCAAGCAAAAAGGCGTATGAAATAAAGAAGAGGTTGTTTTGACAGTTCAAGACAGCCATGTGCAAGGTAGCACTCAAGAAAAGGATAATGTTGTCCCCACTCCTTGTTGGACCCAAGGTATAATGCACTTCCTAAGCACAGGCATATCCCCTTCAGCGATGAACAAAACCTAAAGAAGACACTTTAGATTGCAGGTTGTCCCCTATGCCATAGTAGACGGTGTTTTGTTTAAGAAAGATGTGAATGGAGTGCTGCTGAGATGCATTAGCACAAATAAGATTCATAGGGTGTTGGAAGAGTTCCATGGTGGACCAGCTGGTGGTCATTTTGCACCAAGAGTGACAGCTCTAAAAATCATGAAGGCTAGTTATTATTGGCCCAAGATTTTCAGTTATTTCTTTGCGTGGATCAAAAGGTGCAAGAATTGTGCATTCTTCATAGGTAAAGAGAGGCTTGCTGCCTTTCCATTGCATCTAATTTCAGTTGACTAGTCATTCATGCAATGGGGTTTGGACTTCATTGGAGTCATTAATCCCAATTCAAGCCAAGGGCATAAGTGGATTTTGACAGCCACAGACTACTTGACCAAGTGGACTGAAGCAGTAGCACTCAAGGAAGCAAATGAGTCTAGCATCTTAGACTTCTATGAGGGGATAGTAACCAGATTTGGCATACCTGCTACAATAATCTCAGATAATGCATTAGCATTCATTGGATCCAAGGTGACTGAGTGGGCTGTCAAGAACGGGATCTACCTAAGTACTTCATCAAACTACTACCCTTAGGGTAATGGCCAGGTTGAATCTACAAACAAGAACTTGTTGAGGATCATTAGGAGGACTCTTGATGAGAATTAGAGGTCTTGGCATACCAAACTGAAATTAGCCTTATGGGCTGATAGGATAACTCCCAAGAGATCCACAGGTAACTCTCCATTCAAGCTTGTTTATGGAAGAGAGGAAATCTTTCCCATGTCCCTTGAGTTGCCAACATTGGAACTCATGAAGCAGTTAGAGTTGCTAGAGTTTGGGCCCATGAAGGTGAGATATGCAGAGTTGATGGAGCTCCAAGAGATCAAAGATCAGGCATCCCAAGCAATGGAGAAGGATCGAGCTTTGATTAAGAAGACCTTTGATAGGAAGGCCAAGATTAGATCTTTCTAAGTTGGAGATCTGGTGTTAAAATGGGATGCAGATAGAGAAAAACCGGGTAGGCATTCAAAATTTGATGCCATTTGGAGTGGCCCATACATGGTCACAAAGTGTAAGGACAACAATGCCTTCCAATTGTCTTCATTGGATGGTGAAGGACTACAGATTCCAGTCAATGGAATCTATCTAAAGCATTGATACTAAAGGGAAATTCTCCACCTTGTAAATATTAGCTTAGGTTTTCATTCCTCCATGTGCTTGTGCACATTGTTTTGCTGTAGGTTGTTTTGCTTTCCCTAAGTGCTTTGGCACAGGCTTGCTGTCCATGGAGATGTTTTGCAGTCCTTGCTTCCATCAGGTGATATTCTATCTTCCTCCTTGTAAAATTCTAAGTCAGTTGGGGTTCCAAACAGAAAATTTTATGACTCCATGCCCAATGGGCTACTTTAGGCAACTGGTATCTTCATCTAGCAGGCAGATGACCCCTCTGAGTCGCCAAAATTGTTATCCAAAATGTGCCCCTACTCATTTTTGTGGCTAACTCCTTGTGTTCTTACCTCTCTTGTGCCTCAGTCTCCATTCTTTATTTTTAGGCACTCAAACCTTCTGGAAATGGCACCATTGGATAGAGCTCTCTCTCAACTTTCCAGAAAGGTAAAGTTTTCCTCCTAACTCATCATATTTTTCAAGTTATGGCTCGGCGGATTTTTTGTGGGAAATTTTCCCTTAGAGGGCCCACAGCCAATCAAAACATGCCACGTGGCACCTGAAGTGGCGGAGCGTGGGGAAAATTTGAAAAAAATTTCCAAAGACCAAATGGGTAAAAATTCAAACTTTTTGCCTGCTGATCCAATTTTGGCCTATTTTTGCCCTAAATTTTCAAATCACCATATCTTTCGATCCAGAGCTGGGATTTTCACGTTTTTTATATCAATGGAAAGCTGGTGAAATTCTCTACATGATTCTAGAATAAATTTTGCATTTTATTTCATTTTTGAGAGATAAAATCAAGAAAGATCTCTGGCACGTGGTAATGGCCAGAAATGATGTTTCAACAACCAATTTTAATGCAAAATGGGTCACATTCTTCTTCAGCATGGCCAAAAATATCAGGGCATGGGTCTGTAAGGATGCCCATGCTATTTTAATGCATCTTCATTCAATGGGGAATGGCTCCCATATTTTTTACACATTTTCTCTCTCCTGGGCTGGACCCATGCGTTGAAAAAGCCAGATTTGGCTGATTTTTTATTGGTTGAACATTTTTTTGGGACAGCAAGCTTCTTCTTTCACCTTCAACAAGTGATTTTTTCAAGTATAAAACCTTCTTCATGATTGTAATAGGTTTCTACCTCTTTTATGTTGCAAATGCAAGGATTTTGAAAGTGAAAATGACAATGCAGACTCTGTGATCAATTTTCAGTCCTTTGTTTGTATTGTCTTGTTTCATTTCAAACCTCTAATTGCATCTTATCAGCCTATGTATGATGTTTCATGTTACATTTCATGAAATTGTGTTAGTTTTCATGAACAAGAAGTGTTCACCACTCCTTTGGTGTATCACCTATTAGTTTAGTTTCAATTTTTGTACTTTCTATCTCTGTCTCCTAGGAATTTAGAGTAGGATTAGGATTCAAACCTCTGCAATTGTGCAAATAATAGATCTGATTAGAGGAGTTTGAGGAACCAGCCTCTAATCTATAGATTCCTCTCTTATTTTACAAGTCCCACACTTGGAGAGAGGTTTCAATGTTGTGCAATCACACTAGATGCCTGAAACATCAACTTAGAAACCTGATTTGCATCCAGGGGTGATGCTGATTTGCAACAACAATTCCTTGAAGTAGAAGATTCCCCATAGTTTTTTCTTCACATTTCCTCACTTATAATCACCCCTACAACATCCTCAAACTTTAACTTCAAGTTAGCTGGAACCAAGTTACTTACTGCCATTACCAGGCTATTCCAACTCTCAGGTAAAGAGCATAGAATTAATAAAGCCCTAACTTCTTCATCAAATTCTATTGTAATCGAAGCTAGCATATTCACAACCATATTGAAATCATTTAAATGATCTGCTACTGAACTATCCTTAGACATCTTCATATTAAACAATTTTTTCATTACAAATATCTTATTAGAGGCAGAGGGTTTTTCATACAACTTCCCTAATGCATCCATTAGATCTTTTGTAGTCTTTTCCTTTGAAACATTAAATAATACCAAAGATGTAAGACACAACCAGATCATTCCAAGTGCCTTCCAATCCAAAAAATTCCATTCCACATCTGTCAAACTCGAGGGTTTGTTCACCTTCTCAGACAGTGGAGTATAAAGATCCTTCTGATAAAGGTAATCTTCCATCTGCATCTTCCAAAGACTAAAATTCTACCCGTTGAATTTATCAACCCTAGATCTTCCATCATCTACCATAGCTCCCACTCAAGCTAAAAAAATTTCCTTGCAATTCAACACTTCAGCAAACCAAACCAGGCTCTAATACCAATTGTTAGGAAATAAGGGATAAATATGTGGAATAATCCCTCACAGAATCGTAACAGTAGAAACTAATATGCAAAAATTATTACAGATCTCAAATAAAATTACAGAATAAAATAACACAACACAAAGGGATAGTATTTAACGTGGTTCACCCAATTTGGGCTACGTCCACCAAGAATCACTTGCTCAGATTTTATTACAAGCCACTGCTCTCTTAATACAATACCCAGATCCGTTTGGAGCTATGCTTAACAAACTCTACAGAATTCACAACCGAATTCAAAGCACATCTGCAATGTTCTTCATACCTCTATCATATGCATAAAACCATATAAATAGACAACTACTTAAGTAGTTTTACAAAACCATAGGTATCAAAACCATGGGAAAAACCCCTCCCATAAACCTATGGGTCAAAAATCTCGCCCATATGAGAAGAGCATGTTTCCCGATATGTCAGGTGCATTTTTTCGAGGCCAAAAAAAATTTACGCCTAAATTTTTTTTTTCAGGGGCTGCCGCCCCCAGACCCCCGCTCGAGGCCCGACCCATCCTCGAACCCCGGCGAGGATACATGAAAAGTGTACAGTACTGTTAGTGTATAGTCTTCAACACTTTCACACATGAAAACAAGCTCCACAACCTAACAAGGCACCCATCTCAAATCCTACAATCAAAGGCATGGGACAAAGTCACAAGATCTACACAGTGGTTGAGAACCGCCAGGCCGAGCACTAGAGCATGGTCATTGAGACCATAGGTAGTATTATAGGTGTTCCTACCTCCATATTGTTTGACTCCAATTCTTCTGATTCTTTTATTGCACCATCTTTAGTAGAGCGATGCAGGCTGGTGGCTGTTAGACAGGGTCATAGTTGTGATGTCAAGATGGCTTTGGGAGCCAAGGTCTTTGTAGACTCCTTAGTAAAGGAGTGTGTTGTTAACTTGGGACCTTTCACCACCACTTCAAATCTCCGCATACTTCTTTTGGGCTCGTATGGAGTCATTTTAGGCATGGATTGGTTGACTGCACACAGGGACAGGATGGATTGCTATCATAATACTATATCTTGTGAAGATGATCTTGGAGTTGAGTTGGTGATTTCTCGGGTCAGGAAACCCGTTTCTATTCGCACTATCTCTACTATGCAACTCAAGTGGTGTGTGCAATGGGGTTGCAAGATGTATGTTGTGTCAGTCAGTGACAGGGCAAAGGATGGGTCTAGTGGGCCATCACTATATGACCATCCCATTTTGAGAGAGTATGCAGATGTTTTTCTAAGGGAGCTACTAGGGATGCCACCCCCATGTGAGATTGATTTCTATATTGATCTGGTTCCAGGAGCAGAGCCTATCTCACAAGTTCCTTATCAGATGACCACCCTAGAGCTCTGTGAGCTCAAGTTATAGCTAGAGAGCCTTCTAGAGAAAGGCCTTATCCATCCTAGTGTATCCCCTTGGGGTGCACCGGTTATATTTGTTAAGAAGAAGGATGGATCCTTGCGGTTGTGCATAGACTACCACAAGCTGAATAAGGTAACGATCAAGAATCGTTATCCCCTGTCTCACATTGATGAATTTTTTAATCAAATGAAGGGGGACACGATGTTCTCTAAGATTGATCTCAAGTTAAGGTACCATCAGTTGAGGATTACGGAGGCAAACATTCATAAGACTAATTTTCATACAAGGTATGGGCACTATGAGTTCACAGTGGTGCCCTTTGGTTTGACGAATGCCCCCGCATTATTCATGAGTTTGATGAATGGGGTATTCAGGAGCTTTCTAGATTGATTCATGCTCATCTTTCTTGATGACATTCTGATTTACTCACGTATGCGTGAGGATCACAAGAGGCACCTTTGTCAGGTTCTTCAGTGTCTTCGTGAGCAGCAACTTTATGGGAACTTGGAGAAGTGTGCTTTTTTTCAGTCAGAGATTCAATACTTGGGTCATATCATCTTATGTGAAGGTATCGCAGTCGATCCTTCCAAGATTAGATCCATTATGGATTGGCCAGCACCCACTATAGTGAAAAAGGTGTGCTGCTTCATGGGGTTAGCAGGTTATTATAGGAGATTTGTTTAGGATTTCTATCGGATAGCTCACCCCATCACCTCCCTTTAGTGGAAAGGGAAGAATTTTGTTTGGACAGATGGGTGGGAGTAGGCCTTCAAGACAATGAAGGATTTCCTCACTACAACACCCATTCTTACAGTTCCAGATCCACAGGGTGAGTTCTTTACAAAGGTGCACAGCTTCATGGGGTTAGCAGGTTACTATAGGAGATTTGTTCAGGATTTCTATCGAATAGCTCACCCCATCACCTCCCTTTAGCGGAAAGGGAAGAAGTTTGTTTGGACAGACGGGTGGGAGCATGCCTTCAAGACAATGAAGGAGTGCCTCACTAAAACACCCATTCTTACAGTGTCGAATTCACAGGGTGATTTCTTTCTTTGCACAGATGCTTCTTTAGTAGGGCTTGGAGGTGTGTTGATGCAGGATGGCAGGGTTGTAGCTTTTGAGTCTCGCAAACTCAAGGATGATGAACTTAATTATCCTACCCATGATCTTGAGCTTGCGGTAGTTGTGCATGCTTTGGTTAGATGGAGACATTTTCTTCTTGGACGGAGATTCACAGTCAAGACAGACCATTTGAGTCTTCGCCTCCTCTTCATACAGCCCAATCTAAACACTCGTCAGAGGTGTTGGATGGAGTTGCTTTGTGAGTACAACATGGAGATAGAGTATGTGAAGGGGAAGGAGAATGTGGTTGCAGAAGCTCTCAATAGATAGGCATTTGAGCATGGATACTTCAGTGATCACAGATTTACGGAGTAGGATTCTTTAGCAGCTTCCTCTTGATAGTTTTTACATTACAGGAAGAGCAGAGATTGAGTCCCAGAGACCCCTTCAAGGGAAGTTTGATGGTTTCTCTCTTGAGGCAGATGGCCTTCTCAGGTACAAAAGTTGGATATATGTTCCTAGAGATGGAGGCTTGAGGTAGGACATCTTGACAGAGGCACATCGTGCACCCTATTCAGCCCATCATGGGGTGAAGAAGATGCACGCCACCTTGAGACAGGTATATCACTGGAGAGGTCTTCACAGGGATGTGGCACAATTTTTGTCACGTTGTTTAGAGTGCCAGAAAGTGAAGGCCGAACATTAGCATCTAGCTGGCCTTCTCTATCCTCATGCTAAACCAGAGTGGAAATGGGACACCATTTCCATGGATTTCATTATTGGGTTACCGATGTCAAGATATCACCATGACGCCATCATGGTCATGGTAGATAAATTGACAAAAGTAGCTCACTTTTCTCTGGTGAAGACCACGTATACAACTAGTGTAGTGGCACAAGTCTACTTGGATGATATTTTCAGGTTACACGGGATTCCATGGAAGATCATTTGTGACCGCGATCCTTTGTACACTTCCCATTTTTAGACTACCATGCAGTATGTTCTCGAGAAAAAGATTAACTTCAACATAGCTTATCACCCTGAGATAGATGGATAGACCGAGAGGGTGAGTCAAATTTTGTAGGACATGCTCAGGATGTATGTAATGGATCACCAGGCGAGATGGGAGGAGTATCTGTACCTTGTGGAGTTTTCCTACAATAATAGCTTTCAGAGTTCTATAGGCATGGCTCCTTTTCAGGAATTGTATGGTAGGGAGTGTTGATCTTTTGCTGGAACAGGTTAGAGGATAGAGTATCTCTTAGACTAGATCTTTTGCAGGACATAGAGCAGTAGGTAGTGTTGATCAGGCAGAGATTACAGGAGGCACATGATAGACACAAGAAGTACGCTAATCAGCGTAGGACCGAGCATAATTTTGATGTGGGCATAAAGGTTTTCCTTCGTGTTAGACCACATAAGAGCCCGATCCATTATGGAAAAGGTTCTAAGTTAGCTCCTTGGTTCATTGGACCTTTTGAGATCCTGGAGCATATCAGCCCATTAGCTTGCCATCTAGCATTACCACCCATCTTGTCTTGCATACATGATGTGTTTCATGTTTCTGTTCTTAGGAGATACATCATAGACCCTTCTCATGTGCTGGATTAGACATCATTGCAGGTACAAGATCAGGGGCAGATGATGGTGGAGCCCATCCATATCATCGATCGCAGAACCATGGGCCTTCGAGGTAGAGAGATTGATCAGGTACGGGTGTAGTGGGACAGATATGATGAGACTGCAGCCACTTGGGAGGATGCTACTGCTTTATGAGTGCAGTTTCCACATTTGTTCTAGTGACTTCTAGGAGGAAGTCGAATCTAAGGGGAGGGGGATGTAGTTCCCACTTTCCTTCGACACTATTCAGATGTTGATCCTAACACTATTGATCACATTTTGGATATTATTATGTTTTGATGTAGTATGATGTATCAGGGATTATTATGGACATTATTATGTTTTGATGTAGTATGATGTATCAGGGATTAGTATTGATCTGGATTCAAATATTTTGCTTGATGATCAGTGAATCATTATTATTATGATGTATCAGGGATTAGATGTTAGATCCTAGATTAGTATTGATCTGGATTCAAATATTTTTCTTGATGATCAGTGAATCATTATTATTATTATGTGGATGATGATATACTGGTTGACATGGATAGGTTATTGATGTTGATTTTAGACATGTTACATTTATATTATGAATAGCTCTATTATAGGGATATATTAGATGATGATATAGTTGCAATTGAATTCAATAATAATGATAAACTCTTGATACTGTTGTGATTTAGATTTAATAATTATATGTTGATTCTATATCTTCTTGGGTGTTCTGATATGGCCACAAGGCCGAAAGAGGTATTGTCATTTTGCAGGTTAAAAATCACAACAATGTCAGGGGACTGGAGACTAACCATATTGGAATTCAGTGTGAAATCAACAAGGGTCACCATGGCAACTGTGTTTGATCGGTGTGTTGTGTTAGGATTTCCCATGGGAGGGATTTCCATTATTGTGACGTTGGGGTATATATGTGTCTTATTATGTATTCTTTTCAAATTATTGTTGTATGTATTTTATTTGTAATGTGCTCTTTATTTTAATTATTTTAATGTGATAGTATAATGTGAGAGTCTTATAGTTAAATTTCAATTAAATTAATTGGGATGTGGAATATAAATTAAATGTTATTGTTTTGGTTGAAAATGAAAATTGACTTATATATATTATAACCATGTGGTAAATAAATAAATATTTATAAAAGATTGTAATAAATACATGTCATAAATATAAATGCATGTGTAGGAAATTGTAAGAGGATGTAAGAGTTGTGTAAGTGAAATGATAGATTGTGTAAAGCAGATTTTGGAGTGTAGAATACTCCATCCTCTTTAAAACTTGGATTTGGTCTTGGGAGCCTAAATTGCAGGCTTGTGGGACAAGTTAAAGTTGTCCCACACCTCTCAAAAACCTCCACCAACCATGATTATTATTTTGAAGTCAAAATCAATCTATTTTATTGTATTTTGATATAAATTTGGGTAAGTATTGATTGCACTTGTCTTACAAATTTTAAATGCTTTTCATTTTGAGTATGGGCTAAATTTGAAGTATGTAAGTGGTTTGTCATTCACATTTATGGTGATTTATTTGTTTGATGTTGATTATATTTTGGGATGAGGAAAAATGATGTGGCATCCCACTTGGAATCCACATCATCCTCTTCCACCCTCTCCCTTTTAAAATGAAAATTGCTTCTTCTTTTGGTGTTGTTAAAAGTTTGGGAAATCACTCTTGGGTCAAAAAAAATTTCTATTGCTTTGGGAGCTTGCTTTCATGGCCTCATATTTGTCAAATCAATACTAAGTAGCAATTAAATAAAAATAAAAATAAGTTTTGTAATTTAAAAAATTATTTAAATAAATTAAAAACATTAGAAAGTTGTAGAATTTTTTATTTTGATTGGTGGATCGAGGAGAAATTTTAAGTAATATGTTTTGAGCTTAACATCTGCTAAGGTAACCTAATACTTCCACAATATAAAATTTTGAGTTTATAGATTTCTAGCATTTAAAAATTCAAAGAATAAAATTTTTAGCTTAACGTCTGTTAGCTTATGTGAGACCATAGTAATTGGATATTATCAATCAATGGGAATTAACAAAATAAAGTAAGATATTATCATCATAGAGTATGCTAAGTTATGCAACAACAACATATTTAGATGTACAAAAACTATGTCAATTTTTTGTATAAGGGTTAATATGGGGGTTTTGAAAGGACCCACATCCTTTTACAAAAAGTTCCTTAAGGAAAAATATGACATTGAAGCATAGAAGATAGAAATCCCATAGGCAGCAAAAGATTAAAAAAACCACATAGCCATGATGAAAACAGAGAAAATTTAAATTTTGTAAATTTTTTTAAGGATAGTTGCTGCTTCCATAATAACAACATCTTAGAGTTTCCTTGTTCCTTGAATTATCCTTTCATAAATTTGTATTCATTCTTTTGTTCCCCAAAATCTGTTTGGTTCTCCTACTCTTACATTACCATTATTTTTCGTAAATAGGTCACTATAATCCAACACAAACACATTCAATGGCAACTCATTCTTAACATGAATATATTCTAAAAAATTATCATTAACAATGTCAACAATGTCGTAGCCATTGAATTTTGCTAAGTATGTGTAGGGGAGGACTATTTTCAGACAACAATAAGGCCGAAAAAATCATATCAGTTTTATAAAATACATTTTCTCTTCTATTCGTGCGCACCACCATGTCCATAAATCGATTCTAATATTCAATTTTTTATTTTACAAATTGAGCCACCATTCATACCACCAGGCTTCTTTTTATAGACTCAATAAAACAAGTTCTTGGTAGGTGTTTTTGGTTTATTAAATTCTATAAATCTTCCTCTCATGTTATTAAGTATTAAGATGCACCATTTCTCTATCAAGATGTGCTCCATTCCATCCTCTTTCACTGCTCTAAAATTTTTTTACTATATTAGGAAATTATTTATTTGAAAAACAAAACTACCTTTTACAAAATATTGAATAACAAACTTGCTTTCGTTTAAGTATTTACAAAATCCCTACATGGAAATAAGCCCTAATCAGTTATGGAAAAGTTTACATGGATATAATCCCTAATAAGGTATGGAAAATTTTACATTAACAATTTTTTTTAATTTTGGAGGGACTAAAGGTGAGAATGCATACCAATTTTTGGCATGGAGAGGAAATCACAACGTTTCTAGAACTAGAGTACAAATTTTTTAATGTTTTCACTAGTGAGATTTTTCTATTGATGAATAAGCTTACACAATGACAAAGAGAATAGAAAGGAAAACGTTAAAAGTATAAACTCAATAAATGTATACTTATAGTGATATGTAAACTAATCCAGCCACCAATTTCATTGGCATGTGAATCTAAGAGGGCACTCATATGATTTTACATTTTTTTTCATTAAATGGTTGATTAAAGGTTGATAACTATTACATGATCTAAAAGGTGCACATATTTCAAATGATGCATGTACTTTTAAATGGAAAATTTAACATAGCTAGAATTAATTGCTAATTAATGTTGAGGAAAATCCAACATTAATTAGCATTTTGCTTTACAAAATGATTATCATTGATAGTGCAAATACTTGCAAATCTTTGTAATAAAATACTTTTAAATCTTTGTACTAAAAATCACACATGAATTACATATTTAATATTTAAACGTCAATTATTAATATATATTTTAATGATTTTATTACTTCTTCATGGAGGATTTTAATGATTTTATTACTTCTTCACACCTCCATGATATTGATCTTAAAGGCAACAGTTTCACTTGGTCTAATAGAAGAGTTGGATCCCAACATATCTAAGTAAGATTAGACAGGGTTTTAGTCTCGGAGGAGTGGTTAATCCAGGATATGTATCTTTTCTCTCTTCCCCAGATAGGATTTGATCATAACCATATTCTCTTACAAATCAAGAGTCCATCTAGAAGAATAATGCCCTTCTATTTTGAGAAGATGTGGCTCTAGAATGAGGATATGTATGACCTCATTAATGACTGGTGGAAACTGAAGGTTAAAGGAACAACTATGTATATACTTTCTATAAAAACTGTAGAATGTTAAAGGCCACCTCAAAGTCTGGAATAAAAAAATCTTTAAGAAGAAAATGAAAATCAGAGCTAAACTGCAGAACGTTCAAAGACAAACAAAGAGTTGGGATTCCGAGATGGATATAGAGGACCATGAAAAGGAATGGTCTCTTCTGGCATAATACCACAACATACTAGGCAAAGAGGAAATCTTCTGGAGGCAAAAATCTCAAATTACTTTGCTAAAGGAAGGGGATAAAAATACAATATTCTTTCACTTGTCTACTTTAAAACGTAGAGGTTTCAACAGAATTAATAGGATTAGAAATGAAGAGGGTGTTATGGTAGAAGAAAAAGAAGAAATATGTGAAGAGGCTATTTCCTTTTTCCATAACCTGCTGACTAATAATAGTGATCCAAATTTGAATAAAGAGCAAGAATTTTTAAAGTGCATTCCTCTATTGGTTTCAGAGGTAGATAATTTTATGCTTTCAGTGATTCCATCAATGGAGGAAGTGGAATTCATTGTCAAACACCTCAATCCTGACAAGGCTCCTAGATCGGATGGATTCCAAGCCTTCTTCTTTCAGCACTTTTGGGACATAGTTAAAAAATATGTCTCTGAGGCGATGAAGGAATTTTTTAGGAAGAAAATTATGCTGAAAGACATGAATTGTACCTTTCTATCTCTGATCTCGAAATGTGGTAATGCCATGGAATTAAAATATTTCAGACCTATAAGTCTCTGCAATACCTCCTATAAAATATGCACAATTTTTTTGGCTCTTCGTCTATAGTTGTTACTTCCCTCTATCATTTCTGATCAACAAGGGGGTTTTCTCATTGGTCACCAAATCCATGATGGGATCATTACAATCAAAGAGACTATTCACTCGGCTAAGCTTAGCAAGAAGGCTGCTCTATTTTTAAAATTGGATATGGCCAAATCTTATGACAAGGTCTCCTGGTTTTTTCTTGATAAAATCCTTGACAGGTTTGGTTTTGATATTTCCTTTGGGAAGCATTTTTTTACGACACTTTCTTAGTGGGGGAAGCTTCTGTCCCTGAAGCTAAGAAAATAAAATATCTCCTAGATGACTATATGGAAGTTTCAGGATAGATGGTAAACTTTAGAAAAATATTTCTCTTCTTCCTTAACACCATGGATAGCCACTGTAAGAAGATAGCTAAATTTTGGAATGTGACTATAAATCTTTCCCTACCTTTTATTTAGGTATTCCTCTTGGGGATAAGAGACCTTCTTCTGATTGGAAATTTTTAATTGCAAGGTTTTAAATCAAACTTGTTGGATGGAAAGCTAATGTGTTATCCTAGGCTGGCAAGATCACCCTTCTCATTAGTTTTCTTCAGAGTCTTATGGTGTATTCTGTGTCCCTCTATCAACTTCCTAGAGGTGTTGGGGATAAACTGGAAAAAAATCCAAAAACACTTCTTATGGAGTGGAACTGAAAGAAAAAAAAATTCCCTCTAGTGGTCTGGGATAGAGTTTGTAAACCTAAAAGGCTTGGGGGAATTGGTCTCAAAGACTAGAATAAAATGAATAAATCCCTTCTTGAAAAAATTGGATGGAGGTTAACTACAGAAAACGGAGTTTGGACCAGAATTCTAAAGAAAAAATATTGGATGGATGTTAATGACAAGAGATGGATTTTTAAACAGGAATCCTTCAATGGTTCATGTATATGGAAAGATATTAACTGGGAAAAAGAAATTGTGGCTAGGGGCAACAAGTGGAAAATAGGAAAATGAAATGAGATAAGCTTCTAGAAAGATAAATGGGTTGGGAATTTTATCCTTAAAGATCAATTCCCCCAAATTGCTAGTCAACTCAAAAATAAATATGGGGAAAAAATCAATAACTATATGGCTGATGAAGACAACTTTCAGACATGGAAACTCATGGAACTGGATAGATAGGAACCTAATAACACTTGAGCATGCTCAATGATTTCCTAAAAAATTGTGTTTCTTCTAACAACATGGACTAAGATAGAATAGTCAGGGACAAAGAACAAAGTGGTAATTTCTCTGTCAAATCAACCTATTCCCTTTTTTTGAGGAGAAACTAGAGAAGAAGATTTAAAGGCTGGTAAGATATGGAACAAGAACATAACCCCTAAGGTTAATGTTTTCAGTTGGCTTTTAGTAATAAATAAAATTCTTACTATTGATAATCTTGCTAAAAGAGGTTTCCAGATGGCCAATAGATGTGTTCTGTGTGAAGTGAATATGGAAACTATAATCTTCTTCTCCTGGAATGTCCCTTTGCCCATCTAATGCTTTCTTCTATTTTGGGTTGCTTCTTGGTTTACGGGGTAACTCCTAAAGAGATCAAGGATGCTTAGAATAAATGGAACTGTCCTTTCTTAAGTCAAGGGCTTATAAATCTCTGGGTCATGAGTTTGGGTCACCTCTAGTGGGAATTATGGAAAGAAAGAAATACAAGGATTTTCAAAAATAAGAAACTTCCCATTACGGTTGACTGTAAACAAATTGCTACAAGCTGTTAGAAACAATTTTTCTATCCTAAGGAAAAATGAAATGGAAATTATTGACAATGAACATCACTTCTTTAAGAATTGGAACATTATACGCGACCCCAAACCCAAAAAAAGTAATCCTCGTTCGGGGATTAGGTGGATTTCACCTAGGGATGGTTTATTTAAACTCAAATTTGATCGTGCAACGAAAGCTAATCTTGGGAAAGTAGGGGGATGAGGTGTTCTTCGGGAGTCCCAAGGAAGATTTATTCTTTCCTACTTCTTCAACCTTGGCCTCTAATCTAACAATGTTATTGAGGAAGCTGCGATGTTTCGGGGGTTGAAGTTAGCCAAGGAGAAAGGCTTAAAACACCTTGAAGTGGAAGGGGACTCTTTATATATCATTTCATGTTTGAAAGGAAAATCTCAACCTTTTATTGCTGCCGAGGATTTCATCAATAAAACTAAGCTTTTAGCATCCTCTTTTGAGGCCATATCCTTTCATCATGTGTATCGTGAAGGAAACTCTCTAGCTGATTTTATGGCCAATTTGGGGGTGAATACTAGGGGTCTTAAGGTGGTAGAGGATCCTAATTTGATGCAAGCCAAATTTATTGAAATCATGAAAAGGGAAGGTATAACTTATAATACTCCTACAAATGAGGAGGCATTAATTTTTTAGACTCATGACATCTCTTTTCATGATTCCTAAACTCGTGTAAAATCTCCTTTCTAATCCTCGAAGGGGCAGGCCGGATATCTTTGTTTTCTGGAAGTGGGACGATAAGATCGGGGAAGGTAACTATTTGCAGAAAAGAAAGAAGAACAGGGTCAAAAGCATGGGGGGTGACTTAGTAAGAACTGAACCTAGCAAGATGTAGGAGATGTCCATAGAGGCTGAGACCCTGCTCGAAAAGGTGGGTATGTTACCCTTTTTCAATATCTTTGATGGCTATGATGAAAAGTTGAGTGAAGCTGTGGCGAAAACATGGAATGAAGGCCATGTTTGGTCAACAAATTCTCCTTTACCATTTCCCCAAAGCTTATTGCCAAAGTCTCAAGTTTAGCTCTGGAAGGAAGATGCATCTACAAACCTAAGTCAGACTACAACCTGGAGATTGAATGCTTTATGTAAGGTAAGGGAGCGCCTATCTCTCTTCATAATGGTTATGCTCGGGGAAATTTTCCCCATCCTTTTGATGAAATTTCTCAGTTGTTTATGTCATACATTACCTTAGAAGGATGGTATAAAGTGATATATGGTTACCACTTCCCCATGCTGAACCACGTTCGTAATGCTAAGCCCTATAATTTCCCTTTCTTCCTGTATACTTCCCTTGCGAAATCTATTGGCATGGTCAAGAAAGGTACCTTCCCCTTACCTCTGCACCAGGGCCTCATTAAATCCCTTCTTAGGTTGGGACCTCCCCTTTTGGGGAAAAATGATAAATTTGGGGCTTCTGTCGCTGAATGTTCGGTGCCCAAGGAGGACAATTTTAGTGAAGATATGTTTGGAAAACCAGTGGCTAAACGAACCAGATCCAACCTGAGTCATGGTGTCATCAATAAATGTGGCAGGGAAGAGGAGGCTCCTAAGCCGGTTTAGGAAGTGGAGATTTTAGATTCGGGTGAGAACCAAGATGGGAATCCAAACTTGTCGGTTTCCAGTAAGGAAAAGGAAGTTGCTGAAGGGGATAAAAATGATGAGGTGGAGAGCGAGAAATCTCCAAACTCTGTAGATGATAAGTGTTCCAAGAACTGGGAGGAGGCCATTGAGAGCCTGCATGCTCTTAAAACTACCCAAACTATATTGTTTATTGCCCAGGACTCTGCTATCAAGTCTCATACTTTCATGCGGGAATTTGAGCATTGCAGGCTTGATATAGATATCAACAGACATAGGATTAGTATGGTTTCCATGGACCTGAAGGATCTGACTGATAAAGTGGAAAAGTTATCTTCTTTGGTCCTTAGTGAACAACTCAAGAATGCCAATGAGAGAAGCCTGGAGATGGCTAAGGATATGCTGAAGATGAAAGAAGTTGTTTTCCAGATTCGTGATGTCCATCTCCTAAATGTTAAGAGAACCATCCACCATCTCAAGCTATTAGTTGAGATGATTCATTCCATGGAACTTGCTAAGGAAAGAGAAAAAGAAGGAAAAGGCCCCAAAGTGGAGATCCCTGAGCCTAACTATAAGTATTGGAAAGCTACCATCGAATCCCTTGTCAAAGAATGGAACAACTATATGAACTTTATGGGGGAATTGATAAAAGAGTGATGAAGAAAATGGGATATTGGTTTGCTGCTATTAGTTCTATGTTGTTTTGCTGTTAGTTTCTCGGTATTGCTATTGTTAGTTATTTCACTGTTTATCTGTTGTTTGGATACTTTCCTTTATGGTTGTATCTCTTTGTTGTTTGTCTTGTGTTGCTTTGGGTTTTTGGTTGGGCTTCAATGGTATTCCCTTGGCCTCTTTGTAAGGAACTGGTAACATTTTGTATGGGGTAGGGTCCCCTCAACCCTTTTTTACCTCTAATAATAATAGATGAATGCCTCTTATTCCCCTGAAGCCATTGGGATTATTTGTAATAAGATATTCACTTCAGTTTTGGAGGTCTTATCGATAAAATTTTCATTTCTCTGAGATCTAGGCATAATAAATTAGAAATTTAGCTGTGCGAATCAAGACTTGCACCTAGAAGTGTGACTCAATACCGACACTTAGAAGTGTGAGTTAATACTCACACTTAGAAGTTCTAGTTGATACTCACACTTAGAATTTCCAATCGATACTTTCACTTAAATTTCTAGTCAATAGATGTGTGACTCGAGGCTTGCACTTAAATGTATGACCAATCGCACTTGTAATTGCAATCATTCACACTTATACACTACTTACAAAAATTATAAATGAAAATTCCATATTTTTTAACTATGCTTAGTATATACGAATAAATTATTTATGTAAATGTGTATAAATATTAAGGGTCACCTTTTAAACATGCGAGTCACACGTGCCACTTTATAAAATATTTGAAAGTATGTTACATCTAAAATCATGAAAAAACGTCTAAGCAACCATCAAATTTAACACCATTCAAGGAAGTTCAGGGAAGGGATTTTCAATTTCAATGTTTATTTATTTGTATAAGGTATGCAATAGTTGTATATGTATGATGATATTAAGATTGATATGTGACATAAATGACAACAATCACTTATGCACTATCTCGAAGTTAGTGGTTGCTTGGAATTTGTAATTTAGAGGCCGCTTAGATTATGTAAGTTTGTAACTACTTGGGTTATGTAAGTTAGCAACCACTTGAGTTATATAATATATCAACTGCTAGGATTATGTAAGTGGGTGGCTGTCAGGCTTATGTGGCAAAAGTAGAATCCAATGATAGCATTATTGGAATCCAGTAATAGTGAAATTGGAGTCCAATAATAGGGAATTTGGAATCCAATATTAGGGAAATTAGAACTCAAATAATTCCAATGATGAAAATATTGGAATTTGATATTACTACTAATGGAATCCAATGTTGCTCCTAATGGATCAAGTGTAGCCAAATATGGAATGCAATATATGTCAAAACGAAGATGGATTTCTTCTAATACTTGAAATACTAGAGTCTCAATTCACTAGAATATGTCCCAATTTAGTGAAATAAGTGTTATTCCCTTATTGTGTTGCGTGTGATTTGATATTAGAATTTGAAAACAAAGTACTCAAAACATTCCTCCTTACTCGAATTCTTGTATCATTTTTACAAACTGTGTGATTTTCCCTATAAAAGATGAAGTAATATACAAAATTACAAATGGGAGGGGATCTAATTTTCCATAAGCAAACTGATCATTCTCAAATCCACAACTAGCCACAAATATTTCAATATTTTCACGACAGTGGATCGATAGACTACATCTAAAAACTCCAAGGTTTCAATGAATCTATGGTCAAGGAATTTGTTGATACATTTAAGGATGGAGAGGCTATTGTCAAGGGTTTATTAGTGAGAGGGGATGATGAAATTTTGGTTACAGTTATTGGCCTTTTTGTAGAAGGTGAATTTTTCCTTAAAAAGACAAATCTGGAGGCATCTTAATGATAATTTGTTGATGCAGATGATAACTTCATAACTGATAGACAAGATACATTTCACACTTCTCTCAAACTAATTTGGGATGATATTTCCAATTATATCATTAAATATTTTACTTGCAAGGGTAGATATTCATGATTGAATATTGTCCATTTCAAGTTACTCAATCACTTGAAAAATGATAGGCATGTTAATGTATCAAATTTCCTAAATGAAAGATTGAAAAGGAGGAGTAGAGAATCATAGAGAGGGAGGAGTAGAGAATCATAGAGAGGGAGGTTAGTTATGTCCCAGCAGTGTCTTATCACTCTCATTTTCAAACATACATTGGAGAGAGAACATCCTAAAATGAATTGGGGAGAATTTTCAATGGTTAAGAATATTGATGAATTATTGGGCCGTAGAAGGAAGAGAATAAGAAGTACCGGTATTTATTCAAACCATATAGTTGAAACCACAAATTCCACTTCTCAGGCCACAAAAACCTCTATTTCTAAAAATACACCACCTGATAAAGAGAACCCCATTCCTATATCCCCTGAGATGATTATCATTGCGGAAAAACTACTTGGATTTTCAATTCATGAATCATCCACCTCAAGGAGTAAGAGAAAATCTTCCAGGTCTACTCCTAAATCTTCCAAGTCTATTCTTACACCACCTAGGAGTTCTCATATCTTAAGAACTAAAAATCCAAAAAGATCAAAATCCACAAAGCTCGAAACCATATCACTTGATAATGATAAAGAATCTACATAAGATAATATTGAGGCCACATCAATGGACATAGCGCAGGAAGGTGTTGATGTTGAAATTCATTAGTAAAATGGTCTTAGGAATCCTATGGAGGGTATGGAAGAGAAGAGGGGAGAGGAAAGTGATGAAAAATTAGATCAAGAAAGCCCTGCTGAATAAATGAAAGAACAAGCAGAGGTAGTACATGCTGGGGAAACCCATGAGAAGTATGATGGAGGAGTTGTAAATGAAATTGAAAATACAAATCATGTAGCCATGGATGAAGAAGAAATGATAGATAAAATACAAGACCACATAGTTCATGAGACATACACTGATGAAATATAAATTGGGGATGATATGCCCATTGATGTTGAAGAAATCATTACAAACATTGTTCATAGAATTGACATAGAATAAACAACTAAGAATATTAAGAAGGTATAGGGGAATGTTCCTATAGTAATCGAGGATACAATTGAGACCATATTAGATCCTGCTATACCATTTTTTCCACAAGATAACATACAACCACATGTTATCATTAGAGAAGTTTTCAAATAGCCTTTGAAACCAGCTTGTAGGAACATGGTCACACAAACAACATTGCTAGACTACTAGGTCCAATATTTTGAAAACTATGTTAATCAGTTGCAAGGAAAATGTAAAAGGGAGAAGGAATAATTAATCTTCCAACACTAGTAGAACATTTAGGAAAAGGACAAACAACTTAAGGCCTAGGATATGGAGATTGAAAGGCTAAAAAAGAAGCAAGAAGATATAATTTAGGTAGCCAATGACATACTAAAATGTAGATCACCTTCTAATAATTATTCCATTTTCTTAAAATAACAAATGTTACAGTTAAATCTCACTTGTATTAACTCAGATATTCCATTTGATATTAGTGAAGCCCTAAGTTTATTTAGAATATACTTGAAAATTCCTCATTAGATTTAGTTGTTGTTATGTGAACTGTACATGTATAAATATGCCCTTGAATATGATAGGGATTGGATCCCAGCAATTCATATTGGAGATGTTCCAATTAGGGAACTATGTTCTTATTTAACAACAAATTGTACAGAGAAAAATAAATGGAAGAATACAGGGACTTTTTAAAAGTGCAACCATTAATGATTAGGGGTGAAGTTGCAAATATAGGGGAAATTATTGAAGAGTGTGGAAATTACATGGAACATAGGGAAATTATATAGTGAGTACACTAGATGAGAAATGAATCTCATGAAGAAGCTAGGGACCACATTAAATTCAATGCACGAGAGATGTCATATTCCTACAGGATGCGCTAGTAAGAGATATCCCTTGAGATGAAAAATAAATAAATGCACTCCTATAAAAATATCATTCCAAATTTAAGGAGGGTAAATGCATACATTTAATTTTCTAAAGGATGTGGAAAAATGTGGTTTCCCATTAGGCATCGTCCCCCAATATTCCACTATACTATACCACATTGGTCTGGTGACAAGAAATTGGATGATGACATACATGAAAAAGTCATGGAAATATAGAGAAGGAATGGATGTTATGGCTTCATGGATCTTGAAGGAACATCTACACCAGTGGATTTCAGATGCTTATGCAACATCATTCAAACAAACCCTAAGCTAACTGAGGAACCTAAAGAATCTTGAATGAGGACATTCAAGAAGTTAAGTCAGGGGGTGTGATGAGTCGTTTATTTTCCTTTCTAAAAACACCTCATATTTTGTATTTTGTTGAGCTATTTGTAGCCCCAAACTTGTATTTCCCTATGGTATTTCTAGATATTTTCACCATAACTTGAAATCATGACATTAATATTAGTTAATATAATTATTACTAGTTTAATTTATTTTGTGGTATTATGAGTATGTATTTATTCTTTTTATTGCAATACGATGTTTAAATTATGCTTTGTATAATGTCAGCCTTGTTTGCAAGAAATTGGTTATATGCAGTAACTGACATGCAGCCAAAGGAACTCATTCACAATGAAGGTTTCATCTATAGAAACTAACATTCATCTAAAGGAACTCATCCGTACAAAAACATCCACAACCAAAGGAGGTAACACACATAAAATAAAGTCGTGATTCGAAGGATTTTTTACAACATGGACATCACACCTAAGATTACCCATGTTAATGGAAGAAGTAGTTATGAGAAATAGATGAGAACATAACACCACCATATTACCATGTGTTGTAAATTAACAGAGAACTAGATGATTTAATTCATAATTTAATAACTAGTTGATCAACTGATCGATTAGTTATGTGATTGCTATGTAAATAACTACTGAGTAGTTTTTTTTGTATACATGTGGTCTCTAAATTATTCGGTTAAGATATTTTACTTAATGTAACTAGAAATCCTAGTAGAAATATATCTCTTCATGCCTCTATAGTAATGAATGATATAAAAAGGAAATGCTAACGCTGAATAGAGGGATCGATTTATAGATAGAGAATTTCTTGTATTTTTTTATTGTAATCTTTATGTTGATGAAATAAAAGTCTGAGTTCTATTAATTTGTTGTAGTCATAGGCCTTAGGTGGGATTATCACTCAAGTCAAGGCCCACTTGTGGTTTGTTAACCCTCTCCTTTTGTTTGTTGATTCAATTCATTGCATGATTATATTAGAAACAATTCATTCCTTTATCCATGTTATTTTTTTACATGTTTTGTTATTAGCCATAACATTTACTTTCAATTAGAATCTAGTTCATTTCCAGAATTGTTATTTCTTAATTGTAGTGACAATAATTTAACTTTATGCCTCTTGATTATTTGTAACTGTGCATATAACACTGGAAATATTGAAATTTTGCGTCCCTCTGTCTGATAATTAAATGACTGTAGATTAATGAACATCATACTAATTGGTTAGGGATGGTTAAAAAGTTTTTAAAGAGGTTAAATGATATTTACAGAGGGTAAAATTAGGATTTTATGGGAGTGAGGATAATGACTTCGATTATGATTTTAGAATGATTAGTTTAATTTCTCAATGTACATGGGGTGTAGGTGGGTTATACAAGGTGACAAAAACCCATTGTCTATATTTTTCCCTTTTTGTCAAGTGGTTTGTGATGGACAAATTATTGGACAAAAATGAGTGAGATGGTTTGAATTGTGCTTAGATAGGTGGTCCCCCCTAAAACTGGGGGTGATTGCGATAGACTGCAATAATCACAAGTTTGAAAGATTTTTTTGAATGAAATAGATTTATATGATGTTTTTGTTTCACTTTGAGTTTCCTGAAGACTAAGCATGAAAAAATATTCCCCCAAAGGTGGATTTACACTACTATGGAGTTAAATTATGGGGGAACCAAATGGTTCATAGCTTATGGACATATGAATCACATGAAGAAAGGTCAGGAGAGATGATCTTGAATGTGTATGCTATCCACGATGGTGTTGCCACAAAGGTGGGATTTTAGAATTAGGAAGTTAAGTGATAGGGGCCCCACTAGGCATGCTTGGAATGTTTAAGGTAGTTTTCAATTAGTTTTATCAAATGTAGAAAGTAATTAAAACTTAAAATATATAGGGTTTATCGATACCTGTGTCGATAACCTTAATGTTAGGATGATTGAATATAGACAATGCAATATTTATCCTCCTCTTGTCGAGTGAAGAGACTTGCAAGAAAAGACACCTAGACATAAGATATTAGATAGATAGGATTAATCATAAAAGGTTGATCCTAGGAATCCAAAGGGACTTCCTTGAAGGGTGTCAACTTGTTGATATAATTAAGTTGTTTTGAAAAATATAATATAAATGATAAAAGAAAATCAAAATGGATAGGGAGGTCCTATTTTTTGTCATAGGAAGCCTAGGATAGGGTTGTGCTAAGGTCAAATTATGTGAAGTAATTATACTAGTACCCCTCGGTTACTTCTTGTATTTTGTTAACAATCTCAAATTACACTTCACTTTCCTTGAATATTGGTGAAAATGTGATGATGCATAAGGTGAGCTTGTAGAGGATATCAAAATTCTCCCACACGAATGGTTACTGGATGATCAAAAGATCATAAATGTTGGTAATGGGATAAGAGATACATGGAACATTCATCCATAGGAGACACATATCGAAAACCAACAAATTAATTCCAGATGGATAGATAAAAGATGATAAAATGCAATGACTAATAAAAGTGACTATATTGACAGTAATCGTAGGAGATTTATAGAAATTGTGGGTGATTTGGGATGATCACCGTCGATTGAAGGGATCATAGGTGATGTTTGAAAAAATGTTAAATTAATGGAAAACAAAGACTAAAATGCTTTATTTTGATGTGTAAAAAAAATAAAAACAAGAATAGATAGATGTCAACTTACAGTTGACATGAAAATTGACTGATATGGTTGTAGGTGCTTATAATAAATTGTTGAGTTTTTGGTGGTGTCTTTTAAAATGCTTGGTGGTGTAAAAAGGGCCTTGGAGATGTCTTAATTCCAAAAAAAATGTGGTCTAGCTTCCTATCTAGCTTCCTGAAGCAAAAGAGATTCGCTATAAAGATTATGGGATCCTGAAACATGAGCTTTAAGCTTCTATTTATAATCTATGGGATTTGTTAGAGTTGTCGACGATCTTGAAATTATGGGGAAAATAACTTGTAAGTGGTTTTAACCACTTCCAACGTAGTATTTCATGGGTAGGAATACAAGGTGAGAAGGTTAGGATGTTAGGAGGTTCGATAATGAGGATAAAAATGGGTTTAGATGGGTTAAGGATGGTTAAGGAGGTTGTAAAAAGGTTAAATGAGATTTACGGAGGGTAAAATTATGATTTTACAAGAGTGATGATAGTGACTTAGGTTATGATTTTATAATGATTGGTTTAATGTCTTAATGTGCAAAAGATTTAGGTGAGTTACAAAGGGTGACGAAAAGCTGATGTCTAAACTAAATAAATAAATAAAAATAAAATAAATATGGGAAAATAGGTGGGAAGTTAATGTTTTTGTTGTGTTTGGTGTGTGAGTGGAAGAGTGGAGGCATGTGTCGAGATTCATGTGGGATTTCCATCATATTCCTTCCCTTACATGACCTGTAGGATGTATGAGTCTCATTTTAATATTATTTGGAAGCTTGTCTGCTATGCATAGGATTGGAATGTTTCATGGTGTCTTTTGATCTTGGTCTATTGGGAAGTCTTATTTTTGCATAATGAAACACACACAAGACAAATCAATCAAAATCTTCAAATGTTGTGTAGTAGGGACATTAGGTGCCTAAATAAGAGCATACAAATCAACCATGTCCAAATAATCTTAGCCTATGTAAATATATAATTATTTTATCCACGCATTCAAATTACTGAGATGTGGTCACATGGAATATAATTATTGTAAAATATATTCAATAAAATGTGGGGCCATACAAAAGGCACATCAAATGTTTGACGTTTTATTTGAAAGAAATCCGGTTTCATGGTATTTGTTGATTTTAGACATGCATTTCTAAGAAATCCCTTTTGGGGTAGAACCAAGGACCATGGAAGTTAGTAGGCACTTATCTTAGATGGTATACATGTTATGTTTAGTACCTGGTAAATGCTTGAACTTGTGGGAATTTTTGGATTAACATATTATGTTCTTAGGATATAATGTGTTTTATGGTCGTTCGAACATTAAACTTGACCTTGGTTGGAATGTTAAATGTGTGGCATATTGAGTTGAAAAATAATGCATGACATTGTTGAAATGTGAGGTGGCATATTTTCTGGAAATTGAGTTGGAAGTTTGATCTCGGTAGGAAATTTCTAGAATGGTGAGCTTGCCTTGGATGTTGATCTTTGACCCATTCAACTTGGTCCCGGAGTGAGTTGAGGAGATTTCTGAGTTCATTATTAGACTCAGATATTGATGAAATTGGTGACTCGGCATATGGAAAAATGAATGGGAAATAGTCATTGAGCATTTGAGTTGGCATTTGGTAAATACACCCCTAGCTTGCACCAAATCTAGAGCACCTCGTACACCAATCATTTAACATACGTGGTTTTCTCCTGTATATCTCACATGGTTCCCATATTACTAGTTTCCCTTCATTACTGTATTGGATTTTAAATCAAGTGAAGATTTTTTTTTGTTAAATGAAATGACTTATGTTACTTCAAAACATTAAAAGTTAATTTATTTCAACATAACTAGAATGAACATTTTTTGAGTAATGACCATGCCCATAGAATGTGACTCAGGACCAACTAAAAAATTAGACTAGAAAATTTGGGAAATGTAACCAAAAGTTGTGTGTTTCATGCAATTTTTCCTACAAACAATATACCTTAAAAAACCTTGCAAAAGTTAATAAATATGATTTAAAATGACATGCAAAACACATCCTTGACTCCTATAGTGAAGATTTCAACATTTGACTATGTTATTTGGTAACATGAATTTCACATAAATCCTTAAACCCACTTTAAGTGATTATTTTATCTCTTAATGACACATGATTATTAGCCTAGTTGATGTGTCATAGCATGGGAAAACTACCAAAAGTTAGAAATTCATTTTGGTTTTAGCTTGTCATTTAGGGATCCGTGTTGGGAAAAAAATATATCACTACATACTCTAGAGTTTCATCATGAAAATTGTAATCAAATTTAAGTTTTGAGAAAACTACTTTGGGAATTAGTTTTGCAAGCGGGTTTTATAGGCCACTTTACATTCTGCAACAAGAACAAACTGATACATTTACAATAATTAGTTTTAGAAAGGTAGTTGTATATTTTTTAGTTCCCACCTATTTACTTCTTCATATTCAAGTTGATGTATTATATAATTTTTATGGAGACATTAAATACAATACTATTTTACACATTATTACAATTTTGTCATATATTAATGTTTCTATGATAACTTGTATTTAAAGCATGATGTATGAAGCATATGATGCCATTTTAATACTTTCATCATTATTTCTTGTTTTAATTACGATGTTATAGATATATTTTATCTTAGACTTACATGGATTATAGTGTGGATATATTATGTTTTCATAATGATTATTTATCTCATTGATGGATGATTGTTTCATAATTGATTTTGATGGTTTAACATATGCTTGATGAGATCATTTTGACATTTTTAGTATCATTTTATTTGGTTTTTGGAATATTTTTGGTATGATGTGAAAATCGAGTGTGCATGTTACATGTTTTGCCATAAGAGAATGTGAGACTAAGGGGTTGTACCTCCAAGATTGTACAATAGAAAATTTGGGCCAAATCTATTTTCCTTGTTAGTTCAGACTTTCTTTTTTGTTGTTGAATAAGGATCAAAAGTAATAAATTCTTCATCTTGGTTGTGTATTAAGTGATTTTTATGGTCACTTTGGCTTGCTTATCCTCATTTAAATTAATTTAGTGTTATCTATCGTAATTGCTAGGTTATATCACTTTTATGGGTTAATTTGTTTCCACTTGATTAGGGATGGGATAAAATTATTTTTTATTTTATTAATATGGTTATGGGCCACCTAATAATGGAATATGTAGGCCCACCACCCCCTCTTAATGAGCCATTTTCCCCTAATCTCGAATTTGGGAAAAAAGTAGAAATTTAGAAGGGTGTTTGGAAAGTTGGGGGTTACTTTTACCTTATAATGATCCCCATAGACCATACCTATGGATAGGGATAATCTTATCAAGAACAAAAAGTATTTTTCCCTCCCTTTTGACCACTCTCTTGTCCCCATCAACAATTATGTTTTTAAATTTTGGATGCCCCTTGGGATTTGAGAATGCATTATTTTTATGGAAATTCTAATTCATTATGATCCTTTCCTTAGTCTTGAAAGAGACCTTTGAATGAATTGGAATTGGGAAAGAATGGGTGACACATTTCACCATCCCATTGGTTGTTAGTTTTGAGACCCTTTTTCTTATTTAACCCTCCATTTTGGAGAGTGTTAGGACTTATTGATTCATTTTTACTTAGAGATTTTGGGAGTTTGGAAGAGAAACAATATTTTGGAGGTTGGGATTACATTTTGATGTTGGTAATATCTTTCTTGTGTGGTAGGCCTCACATATCCTAATTTAATTATTGTTATAATGTAATTCTTGATGTTATATTACTTGCTTAGTTTATCTAACATAGTGTCAAACAAATACCGATTCATCGTAAGAAATTAATCAAATGACATCTAACCAACACCCATAACGTAAAAAAATTTCCCCCCAAATTTTATGAGGTTGATGGGTTTATTTGATGGTTATTTTGGGTCAAAAAATCATGGGAATGACATCTAGTATCAGAGCTCAGGTCAAACATCATGACATCTAGGAATCATTTGAAACTAAACTATTAAAATGAAATAATTTAAACACCCATTAAACAAAACATTTATAATAAACCTAATAACTACCTTTCTACACATGCAATATGTCAAGGCATGGAGTTGAGAGTCAAGAAATGAGGACCTAAGGTTGTGACTTGCCTACTTCGGATTCCTAGATAATAGATCTTGGGCCAAAAATGTTAGAGGAATTACAAAAAATGATGGGAGTTTTACAAAAACACATTACAATGCAGCAAAAGTCATTTGAGGAGGTTTCACATCTCAAGGAGGATGCTCTTCCAGAAGAGGGTTCTCATTCTGTACCACATCATGATGATGCACAATAGTGGGAGAGATATTGTATCCCTTTTTTATAGATGGAGACAATCACTTCACAATGTCGTAGTTAATCACATAGTATCGCACGACCCCCACCACCTGAGAGGATGTCTTCACCACATGTAGAGAGAGTTTTAAATTCTCGTTCACAGGGCTATAAGGTAGGTAGTGTTATCAGAGACCTAATTTGTCTATCCACCCACCTATGGGGGATGATAGATGGATTTTAAACCGATTCATGGCTCTTTCATATTGATAGCTATTTTTGGTTACACCCATACAAGAAAAATGTTAAGGATTAATTAGCTATTTACCTTCTTTGCAATGCAACAAGTGTTTGGTGGAGGAATGAGGAGTGGAATCTCCATTTGACTTGTGATACTATTACTTGGGAGCTATTTGAGGAGTGTTATTGGACCCACTACATGTAAGATAAATTTATACAATAACAAGTATAAAATTTCACCAATCTTTGTTAGGCTTTGGGCTCTATAACATAATATGATCCATTTTATAGACTACTTATAGGATGAAAAATTGCAAGTCAATAGGTTTATCATAGGCTTGAATGCATATTTAGCTGGGGAAGTTAGGATTTTATCTCATTTAACATTGGAGAAGGCCTACTTAGCTAATGAGAATAATGGAAAGTCACAGGATTTCTGTGATAGGATCAAGGACAAGTTACAATTGTGGATTCATAATATACAAGATTTAGGATCATGCAGCAGGACACCACCCTTGAGAGAAGGATTTAGGCTTGCTCAATAAACCTTGATACCTCCACCACAACCATAGTAGCACATAGAACATAAGGATCACCAATAATAGATATCTTGACCTACTCAGGATGTTTATAGATGCAGAGGCTAAGGAGACCAGAAATTTGATAGAGATAAGAGAAAGGGTGGTCAACAGGCACACCCACATTGCACTCAAAATTCAACCAAATTTTTTTTGATAGGTTCAATTCAATAAAGTACCGATAGGGAAAAGAAACCCATGTTAGAGTAGATAGAGGGTGATGTAGGGTGCACTCATTGTGTTTACGTTGTGATGGATAACTGAAAAGTCAAGTACCAATCCACATATATTGATACCACGTGTATCATCAGGGGTATTTCTATTTCTTTGTTATTTAGTATTGGTACTTCAAATTTATTTAAATCACCTTTTATAGTACAACGGTTTGGGCTAGTGACTTCAAATTAGTTTGATACATAACAAGTAGAGTTGGATACTAGTGCCAAAATTTCCATTGACACCTATATGGAGAGTTATATAGTGTATCTTGGTGTGTTTTCCACTACTTTAGACCTTCGTATCTTACCTTTAAGATCCTACGAGATAGTTTTAGGTATGGATTGACTTGATTCTCATCAGGCCAAATTAGATTTCCAAAACAAGTTCATTGAGTGCCAGGGTGACTTTGGTAGTTCAATGGTGATCTATGGAGTTCAAAGACACATCTCCTTATGTATGATTTCTACTATGCAACTCAAGTGGAACATGTGTACGGCTATTTTAAGATGCAGGGGAGCTCAGCTTTCCTTCTGGAAAGCCATCCAGTGCCTTCTAAAGAGAGCCCTCCCCCCCCCCCGGTGACAACCGAAAGACACCCAAACCCCCCGTGGAATACTAGCACTAAATTGTGCAGAACCTGTGCGGCACGGGTCCCAGCGTGCTGGGTATAAGCCTTTTCCTCACAACGCCGCACACACCCAGCACCACACGCTCGCCTAATCTATTCATTAACTCGAAGGCCAGCAAAAACAGCCCCACTTCAGAAACCCAGAATTGACACACAGAACCACACAATGCCATCTGTGAAGAAGTAACTTTCCTCCCTTACCAATCGAACACAAACTCCGACAGCACTCAATCCCGACCGACCGGTCTCTACCGCCGTTTTTACAGACTGTACATATTCGCCAACATCCATTTCTACGGGGACCGTAACCTTGGTCAATCTGGCACTGGCGCACTGAGACACCCCACGTCAAACCCCCACAACAACCGCAAAACCCTCCGGCCCCCGGGTCGACAACAAAGACAGACACAATTTACAAACCCTTCCTTGCCATCAGTGAGCGAACAGCCCCTCGCACACCCACTGTAATTTAGCAATACTATTGCCGGCACTTCAAACGAACCACACAACTTAAGATTGCTTCCTCCCACAAACGATCCTCGGTACTCTCCTCATGTTCTGACTCCGGACATCAGGTTCCGTCCACATCCCTCACGAATACTGTCTCCACCCATCTGCACATTGACAAAGTTTTCATACAGAAAACTCTTTCCAAACAAAAAATTGACCCCCCCCCCCCCCCCTGCTCCCCCCTTCACCCACCTTAGCAACGATCAACTCCCCCCGACAGCCAGACACCCAGACCCAACCACATGATGATTTTGTAAAAATCTAGTGCGCCCGATACCTTTCTACATTCTCCAAGCACACCGGCCCTTCCCTCTTATCCTCGTGCCTTCGGCTATACGGGCTCATGCCCTTTACATCACCCCACGCTAATCATAGAGGGAAATCTATTACCTTGCCCACAAATTTTCTTAAGCCGCTATCGACACTAGGACTCCCCCATTGGCCATCTTGTCCGCCACATTATTTCCCTACCTCAGAGGCTATGCACCCTTGATAGTATCTTATCAAATACTTAGAGATTCCTTGATTCTTGACTAAGTTTTTTAACGCCCAATTGATCTAACCTTGCGGACGCAGACACTTTATCCCTCACACTCAATTAGGAGGCCACCCCACCCCACCCCCCCTCAAATCTGGACCAAGCTGACTCCCTCTCACCCAGGGATTTCAGCTCCCTTAGCAAACCAACATCAGACCCCCTAGGAGGGTCCCCTCTCTGCTTCAGACATGTAACCTTAGTCACTCTCTTCCAACCAGCCGCGACCCCCCCGGCATTAGATGAAAAAACAAAACCCAACGCAACCCCCACCATCATATTACTTTAAGATACCCCACTCACAGACCCCTTCCCCCCGACACCCCCCCCTAACAAGGCATCACCCCACATTTGCCACACCCCCCATCACCCCCACCCCACTCACACACCAAAATTGACTCTCTGATCACTCATTTTCAATAGGTCTAATCCAGTGTAAACATTCTTACCAGGGCTTTTGATCTGATGGACTATAGGCAACTTATCTAGCACTTCTTGCTCCCATTTCACGGCAAGGATTTTTTGATTACCTTAAAACAGTTTTGGATTTTCCTTTTATGCTGCTAGTATTTTCCTGTAGCCCCCCACAACTCCGAGGTTTCCGATCATCTAAAAACCACCCACTCATCCTTATTTTCCACAAACCCATAAGCGATGAGGCAGGTAGCGTAATCTTCCCGGCCTAGGCTAGATAGGGAACTAACAGGGACTCCCATTGAGTACAAAAATCCTCATCTTTGAAGGCAGAATCATGGATGTTGCAAGTAGCACACAATTCGTGATAAGAAACCTTCGAGAACGGGCCGTCAATAACTCTCGCTTCACCCCATTCCCGCCTCCAACATCTACCCCCCCCCCGCGAGCCCCTATTTGGGATTACATTCCCTCTTTTCTGACGCACTGTTGTCCTCATATGCCAGCCACACCCCCCCACTCGTCCGATTCGTAGCGCTTGAATAGCTCACCCCTCCCCTACCAGCCCAATAAACACCACCAAGCACTCGGGAACCTCTTAGGAGCTCAACGTCCTTCGACTCACCACCTCCGAACTTACACCAATCCTCTTTTCTGAACTACCCCCTTTCATTGACGTGTAAGCTATAGGCGATTTAGCGGATAGTTTTAGAGCTCTCTTTCCCAAATGATGGAATCGTCACTGGTTGGACGATGGGGATTGGCCCACATGCCCCTACAGTTTTCCTCCTATTGAGTCTTGATCACTTAGCAGCACCCAACCTATCCCATCCATAATCTAATTAGGAGGACGGCTCGATATGAGTTCTCCCATTGGCCTACACCGTTACATAGCATCATACAATCTAGAAATATCTATCTAGATTTTGACCTCCATTGAATCTCACCGAGAATCTGAGCAACACCCTCCACCGCTCCATTATATCCTGATTTGCTACAAGGGCGAATCCTTCAATCCACAAATATTCCCCACACACCAACAAATTCTTCCGCCCGCAAGCCACTCCACTCTGATGATCATGTACCCTTCCCCAATCCTCCCATAAGGATCCCACGGTTTGAATACCGGATTCAGTATTGTTTATGCCCAAACCGAGAATGATAGAAGAAGGAGAGACTTCCTATAGGGACGGATTAGTTCAATGACACGAAGAAAGAGTCTCAACCTTCTGCCTCCAAACTCGCCGCAGGTACTTTCTTTTATCACCGCTATATCAACCATTAGTCCTTCCCTCTTCTAGAATTATCAGCCAACTTAGCACCAAAGATTTATTTGTGATAGATAGGTATACTTTTCAAACCCCAACTACCAAAACCAAATTTCCCCTTTTTTTGTTTTGGGCTAGTGACCCTTCTCACAGGCCACCAGAGGGAATCCTCCTAAACTTTTTTGAGGCCCACCAGCCCAAAGAAATCTCTTCTGATTTTTTCCAAAGCGCTCTCAATTATTTTGGTGGGAGATTTAAAGAGAGACCCCCCCCCCCCCCCCCCCACCCCCAATGTAAAGCCGCGGGCACCACCTAGAACGCCAGAGTCCATCCATAAGGAGTTGAAGCTTTCCCACTTGAGAGAGGAGACCTGCTCTAGGAGACACCACCACGCGCTTCTTCGTTAACCTATTACAACAAGGCATTCACAAAAACAGGATGTCAAGCCTCTTTGCAAATAAGAGACATTCCTAGTAAGAGTCTGGAAAAATCTTTCTTTGCACCCAAGACTTGCGGTAGCCTTAATTGGACTTGTTTCTCCGCATTAATAAGTACACCACTTTTGAGAACATTACCATCTGCCCCCACCCCCCCCGCACACCCCCCCCCGAGACCCACATCGTCCCCCTGACGTTCTTGAGCACGAAAGACCTTTGAGTCCTGGCTGGCTTCCCTCGGATAAAGGCCTTTCCATCCTCAGCCCAGTTATCCAACCCAAAAATTACCGGCTTGAGTCGCTTGGAGGCGACCACACTTCCCGAAACATATTGTTCACCCCCCGCTCCTCACTCCCGAATCCACGCCCTGCTTCCAAATTCACACCAAGCTTCACACACACAACCCCCTATACACCATACGAGGAACGGATGAATGCGGGCGCTCATTATCCCGTGTCTCAAGCCTCTACCCACACACTTTGCAAGACAGCACACCCCTCAAGGATGCAATTCAACCCAAGACGAATAATCAGCACAGTAGCACTATGTCGGTCAGAATCATTCTACTCGAGCCTATCCTATCACCAGCCCCATTTATCCTCAGCCGATCCCTCCGGCAACCAGCCAACAGACCAAGTATGTCTCAGTGGATCCTTAAAATATTTTGCAGACTATCTAGATTGGAACACACCCCACCCCCCCACTGATACGAGGTAGGACGATCATGGGGCCTCCGGTTGACCACAAGGATATGTATCCACAAGTTTTTCAAGACTTCTCCACAAATTACCCCTTATTAACGGAACCACCCCCCTTTAGACTAAGGGACAGAGTTATTGCCGGTCACAGACGGCATCTTTGATCATCCTTTACGTACTCATAATGTGTTTGACTTTGAACCTATTCTTGTAGTTCCGATCCTTGGGCGCGTTGTGGTTTGTATAGATATTTCTTTAGATAGACTTGGTAGTTCAGTAGGAGGGATGTGTCTCTCCTTTTGAGGCATATTAGCTCAAGGATTCTGAGCTGCTAAACTCCTACCCAGACCTTGCGCTTACGTCAGTAGTGCATGCCTCGTATCTTGGGCCCTTTCTCTTGGGTGTCCTTTGTTGAGGCATGCCATCTGAGTCATAACCCTTTTTATAGACTATCTACTTCCCCTCAATGACATGGGATAGGCGTTCTATGTGCGTACCCCCCTGGATCTTGTACACTATACTCCCGCGGAAAGGAGCTCTCCTGCTACTGCTTGAGTAGATGGCACACGGAGTTCGTACTTACTTATTTCTTTCGACTTCCGGCTAAGTCCTCAAATATTCCTGCTTCAACTTTTTCATGAGGGTGTTAGGTACGAGGTTGCGTCATATATGCCCTTAGAGCTTCAATAATGGGTTATAATTAGTTGGTTAGCTGGTTGCTTTTGATTTCAGGCCCCTTCTGTGCTTACGGTCGGGCGCACTTTCCCTCGCTTGTACTTTCTTGAGCGGCCATCCGAACCCCATATGCAGCTCACCATGGGTCACTATCGATGAAGATTTGCGGGAAGTCTTGATGGTCGGGGTCTATTGATAATGCTCATTTTCATATTTCCTGCCCCCCCCCCAGCCCACCCTCCCCCACCTTTTACGTATCGAGTTCACGAGGGTGACCCCATATACAACTTCCACATGACAGGTTTACTTTATCCAACGGCCTTCCTAGCTGAAGTGGGATTGACGACATCCTCGACCATCGTTCCTTTGGTCCCTTCCCCCCCCACCCCCCCCCCCCCCACCACCCCCCCCCCCCCCCCCACCCCCCCACCCCACAAAACCACCCACCACCCACCCCATCTCACCCTCCAAGCGACCCACTGTTGTAACCCAACTTCACCCACCGAACCTGCCCATCCAACCTCGGTGACATTGACAGTTAATGATGTTTCCACATCCACCTACATAAGATACATATATATAGTCCCATATCTAGTCAGCGACTCCCACTAGAGATATGTGCGACCGACACTGCGGCAAAGTCTCTACAAGAATCGCCATTACTTTCTTGATGCCCAGATCTCACCCCCAGACCTATATGTCCAAAACATTCACAGAACATATTGAACATCCGGACAACATTACGGCCCCACACTCATGGATTAACTTTAAATTTCCTATTCACCCAAGGAAAAATGGATAGAGAAAGAGGGTGAAAAGGTTCCTTGCCAGGCGCATTCGCACGCGCCTAGGACACCGGTATGTTATGCGATAGTCGAGAAAAAGGGGAACTATAAGAATACACTTACTTACTTCTTATCAAGTTTGTCTTAGTAAAATTTAAAAATACCACAATGAAAACGCATGCAACTGGAACCTGCACCAACAGGACTTTCCGCATGGTGAGGTTGTGTCGGACACATTTGAGTGTGGATAGTTTAGATGATGGTAGTCCTTCGCCAATTATATTTATTTAGCGACATGGATAATAGCGTGCTATGTTCGTCTACTATTAGATAACCGTCTGAGGAAAGCAGACCACAAACATCATAAGGAGTATCCAAACACAAAGACGGTTGATCACAGTTTCAGAAGGTGAAGGTATTTGTTGAGAGGCATCACGCACAAGACTACAATCCATTTTAGAAAGGGATGATATAAGATTTTCTCTCAATTCGGGGGTCCATTTGCTATTTTGGAGGTTATTTGGCTTGTTGCTTATGACTAGATTCCATCATGCCTAATCCAATGCCCATGCTGTTCTTTCATGTGTTAGTTTTGAGGAAGTAGGTTTAGATAGTTCTCATGTTTTGGATATTGGTTGGAACTGTAGGTGAGGAAAAAGGGTAGTGGATAGTGGACCTGTGCCATTGTGATTTTAGAGCACCATAGATTTTCCTTGTGGGAGGGAAGACTTGACAGGTTAGAGTACAATGGGATAGATATGATGAGATAACTGCCTGCTATCTAGAGGATAGACAATTGAAGCTCAATATCGTTACAACATCCAGGGAATGCTAGAGGAGTTCTTTTAGGAGAGGGGGGAATGTAGTACCACAATGTTTAACTATTCATATTCACAATGGATCATTATATTTCATTTGTACAAATACATTAGGTTACAATTATATTTTGGACATTATACGATTTACATTCTATAGTAGAGTTGAGATGTTAACTGTATGATAGGATGATGTATGCGGGCATAGATGCCAATTTACTAATTTTCATCATTATTTTGAGTTTGTTATGATTTTATGGATATTTTGATATTATAACTTAATGGATTATATTTTTATATAGTATGTGTCGTAATGTCGGTATTTATCTCAGTGATGGATGATTTTTATGCAATTGATTTGACCCTGGTTAGTACTTTAGTATATGTTGATGGGAAATTTTGACATGGTAGATCATGGTTTTAATTTTGGCCATTGAGATGGTTATGATTGTGAATCAAGTGTGTAGGTTATAGGTTTTACCGTAGGAGATATGGCGTCAAGGGTTTCACTTACAAGATTGCATAATGGGTTTGTTGGGCCAAATCTATTTAGCTTGTTGGTTTTTTTTTTTCGGGGGCCCCCTTGCTTTTTGTTTGTTGTAATAATGATGAAAAGTAGGAAATTATCATCATGGGTGTGTACGAGTCATTTTGTTGCGTCACTCTCACCCGGACACCGTTACCATCTACAAGCAACCCTCATTTAAATCCTCCAACTCCCCCCAAACTCCCCTCCCACCCCCCCCCGCCCCCCCCCAACCCCCACCCAACCCCCACACCCCCCCCCCCACACCACCCCACCCAACCCCCCACCCCCCCACCCACCCCCCCACCCCACCACCACCACACCCCCCCACCACACCCACCCCACTACCCCCCCCACACCCACCCCCCCCCCCCCCCCCCCCCCACCAACACAACCCCCCCCCCTCCCCGCACCCAACACCACCACACCCCCCCCCTCCCATACCCACCCCCCCCCCACCACCCCCTTACCACCCCACCCAGCCCCCCCCCCCACCACAACTACACCCCACAACACAACCACCCCCCCCACACCTCCCCCCCCCCCCACCATCCCCCCCCCACACCCCCCCCACCCCCACCCCCCCACCACCCCCCCCCCCCCCCCCAACCCCACACCCCCCACCCTCCCACACCACCCCCACACCCCACCCCAAAGCCCACCCCCGCCAACCCCCACCCCACCCCCCCCCCCCCCCCCCCCCCCCACCCCACCCCCCACCCCCCCCCCACCCCACCCCTCCCCCCCCCCACCCCCCACCCAACCCACCCCCCTACCACCCCCACCACCCCGCCCCACCCCCAAAACCCACCTCCCCCCATCCCCCCCCACCCCCACCACCCACCCCCACCCACCCCCCCCCCCCCAACTCCCAATCCCCCACCACCCCCCCGATTGATGTTTTTTTATAAAATGTGGGATCTAAATTGTTCTCTAAGATTGATGTTAAGTTAGGGTACCATCAACTATGAATTCCAGAGGCATATATTCACAAGACAACTTTTCAGACTCGTTATGGGCACTATGAGTTCAAAGTGGTTCCCCTTCATTTGAAAAATACACCTGGAGTGTTTATCAGTCTCATGAATCATTTTTTCAGGATTTTTTTAGATTGATTTGTCTCGGTGTTCCTTTATGAAATATTAATTTAGTTATGCTTAGTGGAAGAACATGAGGATCATTTGAGACATGTTTTACAAGTTTTGAGGGAAAAAAGCTATATGAGAAATTAGAGAAGTTCCTTATTTCAGTCAAAGATTCATTATTTAGGTCACATCGTTTTTGGTGAGGGTATCTCATTTTTTTATTAGATTAGGAAAAAAATAGGGATCAGCTCCCAGGGGCCATAACAAAAGAGAGGAATGCAACCAGAAACAATACAAGAAAAAAAACAAGAAAGGAGTCCTAGAAAGATGAGTTAAACAAGCTTATCTCTTACATTATAGGATCTGGATCCCAGAGAGGAAAAAAAAAACAAAAAACAACTGGACACCACAGTTCACCAACAATCCACACATAGTTCAAAGAACAAAAAAAACCTCCGCAACAAACCCACCGAAGGCCCCAGGCCAGCAGCAGCCATCCTGGGTTCTAGAACCATCCATCTCCTACTCCTCCTCTGAGCTACTTATGCAAAGGTTGAATCTCCTCCTTTTCTTTTCCCCTTCAATCCCCTCCACTCTATCAAGTAGAAATTTAACTTGAATCTACAACTTCTTCATTCTGTATTTTATCTAGATCTGATCCGTGACCATATTCTTCGAAATGTTGATGATGTTAAGAATGGAATCACTTTGCCCCTTGTTCGTGTCCTCCATATCTTTTAGAACCCCTTCTAAATACAACATCTTCATGCTCCATTCTTAAAATACATTAGGGTCTCCCAAATATTCATTCTTCCTCAAAGCGCTGGCTTCCCCAACACCACCCTCATTTTTTTCTTTATCTTTCTCATTCCCCCGTAGGATACCCTTGCCCACTTTCATGTTATTTAGACACTCCACAAGAGTAATATAATCTTCCTTGGCTTGCTCCTCCAGGACCATTGTCAAAGGATAATCCAAAACCAGCTTTTCATTCTCAACCATAAGAAGAATCAAGCCCTCATAGAGGGGTAGCTCAGCTTTCCCATTCTGGAAAGCCATCAGTGAATTCTAAAGAGAGGTGACAAGAAAAGAGGGAATACTAGCCATAAACTTGTGACAGAACATGTTGAGGAAGGTCATGTGATGGGTATAGATTTTTCTACACTTACCCTCCAGTGTAATATATTTCATAACTTGAAGGAAAACATCCTTCCAGAACCCAAGAATGCACAGACACACAATGCCATCTGTGAAGAAGTAACATTTCTCCTTACCAATGAAAAATTGATCAATCTCGAGGTCTCTATGGGTTCTTTCCTTGTACATATTTAACCCTTCCATCTTCATAGTAGTCACCTTGGTAATATTGGACTCTGAGACCTCAACGTCCACACCACAAACAGTAAAAACCCTCTCTTTCCAAGAATTTACAAAGTCCTTTGACATAGATGGATCATGACCATGTAATTTAGCAATATAATTGCTAAATCCACCAACTTTAAGCTTGTTCCAAAGATCCTGGTTACTCTCCTCCATGTTCTGACTGACAGGTTCCACTCGAATCCTGTCTCCACCCATCTGCACATTGACAAAGTTTTCATCCCAGAAAAATCTTTCCACAACCAAAAAATTGATCACCCTATCAAAGATCAAACAGAAACAATGATTTTTGTAAAATCTAGCTGGGATACTTTCCTCCTCTCATACCGGCTTCATTTATCCTAGTGCCTGCTATCCTTAATGATTTCATCAGTAATATTAGAGGGAAATCTCTCTCCTTTGCACCAAATTTTTTACTCATTACTAAGGACTCCCACATTGGCCATCTTGTCCGCACATTTATTTCCCTACCTCAAGGTATGATTGATAGATATCTTATCAAAATACTTTAGCGATTCCTTGATATCTTGACTAATGTTTTTTAACGACCAATTGATCTTACTCCTATTGAGGAGAGCATTTATAATAATTAAGGAGTCACCTTCAATCTGGAAGTCCTTAAGGGATTTTTCCTTAGCAACCAAAATACCCCATAGGAGGGCTCTAGCTTCAGCCATGTTATTAGTCTTCTTTCCCAAGGGACCCGCATAGATGAAAAACCAATCACCCTCACTATTCCTTAAGATACCCCCTCCCCCAGATTAACCAGGATTCCAATTTGAATCCCCATCAAAATTGATCTTGATATTATTTTCCATAGGTCTAATCCAGTAAACATTCTTACCAGGGCTTTTGATCTTGACTGGACTATAGGCAAACTTATCTAGCACTTCTTGCTCCCATTTCAGGCAAGGATTTTTTGATTTACCTTAAAACAGTTTTAGATTTTCCTTTATGGCTGCTAGTATTTTCCTTTTAGCCACCACAATCAGAGGTTTCCGATCTCTAAAAACAATATCATTCCTTATTTTCCACAAACCCCATAAGAGATGAGGCAGAGTAATCTTCCAGGCCTAGGCTAGATAAGGGAACCTAAAAGGGCCCTCCCATTGAGTACAAAAATCCTCCATATTTGAAGGCATAATCCATTGCATGTTGAAAAGTTACAAAATTAGTGATAAGAAACCTTTAGAGAAAGGGCAATGTAAAAACATATGATTCACATTCTCTTCCCCTCTCCAACAAAGAGAGCACCTATTTGGGATCTACATTCCTCTTTTTATAAGATTTTCAACTGACAGGATTCTATTTTGAATAGCTAGCCAATAAAAAATATTCATCTTAGGGATCAAGTCCTTGATCCATAACTTACCCCAATACTCTTTTTGAAAATATTTCTTGAAGTGTAAGCTATAGGCAGATTTATCGGAATAGTTTCTAGAGTCTCCTATTTCCAAATGATGGAATCCTCCTTTGTTTGGAAGATGGGGATGTGGAATTCCCTAAGTTTCTTATTGAGATCTTGAAATTTTTCAATATCACCATCATAATCAGGAGGAGGGGATATGATTTCCCATTGGACCTTATCATCATAACTCTAGAAATATCTTATCTAGATTTTACCATTCTCCTCATAGAATTGAGCAACCTCCTTCCATATATCCTGATTTGCTAAAGGGGAATCTTCAATCCAACTATCCCACCAAAATATGATCATGTTCCCCTTTCCAATCTCCCATAAGGATCCCTTTGATAGGATATATTTTTATTCCAACAGAGAATTATAGAAGAAGGATTTTCTAGGGAGATTTTCATGAAAGAAGAAAGAGTTAATTCTGCCTAAATTCCGCAGGTATTTCTTTTTTATTATATCAATCCATAGTCCTTCCTCTCTAGCAATTCTCCAGCCAACTTTAGCAACCAAAGATTTATTTGTGATAGGTATACTTTTCAAACCCAAACTACCACACATCTTTGGGCTAGTGACCTTCTCCCAGGCCACCAGAGGGAATTTAAACTTTTTTGAGGCCCCAGCCCAAAGAAATCTCTTCTGAATTTTTTCCAAAGCGTCAATTATTTTGGTTGGGAGTTTAAAGAGAGACATAATGTAAATGGGGACACCTTGAAGAGAGCTCATAAGGAGTTGAATCTTTCCAACTTGTGAGAGAAGGAGACCTTTCTAGGAGGAAAGTTTCTTGTTAACTCTTTCCAACAAGGCATTCCAAACAGAGATGTCAAGCCTTTTGCAAATAAGAGACATTCCTAAGTAAGAGTCTGGAAAACTCTTTATTTTGCAACCAAGAATGCGAGCTAGCCTTAATTGGACTTGTTTATCCGCATTAATAAAGTAAACACCACTTTTGAGAAAATTAACCATCTGCCCCGAGACCAACTCGTAGTTCTTGAGAGAAAGTTTGAAGTTGGTGGCTTCTTGGATAAAGGCCTTTCCCATCCAGAAGTTATCAACAAATTGGTTGAGGTAGATTGGAGGGAGACCATTAGAAATATTGATTCCCTGAATACTCCTAGAAATCAAAGCATGATTACAAATTCTACACAAAGATTCAACCAATATAACATAGAGGAAAGGAGATAGGGGGTCACCTTGTCTCAAGCCTCTACCAACTTTGAAGAAGCCCTCCAGGATGCCATTAACCAAGACCGAATAACTAGCAGTAGATATGTAGGTCATAATCATTCTAACTAGAGTATTATCAAAGCCCACTTTATTCAGGATGGCAACAAGGAAAGACCAAGTATCTCAGTGGATCCCTTAAATATTTGCGCTATTCTAGATTGGACAACCCCACCACAATGATAGAGGTTAGGAGATTCATGGGGTTGACAAGGTATTATCACAAGTTTTTCAAGGACTTCTCCAAAATTACACATCTTATTAATCCCCTTTAGTATAAGGGAAGAAGTTCATTGGGTCAGAGAATTTTGATCAATCCTTTAAGTTACTCATAATGTGTTTGACTTTTGAACCTATTCTTGTAGTTCCAGATCCCTTGGGAGAGTTTGTGGTTTGTATAGATATTTATTTAGATAGACTTGGGATAGTCCTCATGTAGGAGGGATGTGTCATATCCTTTGAGTCATATTAGCTCAAGGATTATGAGCTTAACAATCCTACCCATGACCTTGAGCTTACGTCAGTAGTGCATGCCTTAGTATATTGGAGACATTTTCTCTTGGGTAGTCCATTTGTTTTGAGGAATGACCATATGAGTCTATAACACATCTTCTTATAGAATATTATAAATTCACATCAATGACATTGGATAGAGTTCCTATGTGAGTACAACATGGATATTTAATATATCAAGGGAAAGGAGAATCTCATTGCTAATGCTTTGAGTAGATGGAAACACGAGTTAGCTACTTTAATTATTTATTTAGACCTTCAGGATAAGATCCTTCAAAATATTCCTGCTCAAATTTTTCATGAGGGTGTTAGGTAAGAGGTTGAGTCATATATGCCATTAGAGATAAAATACATGGGTTATAATTTAGTGGTAGATGGTCTGCTTTAATTTCAAAGGAAAATTTATGTGCTTAAGGTAGGGGATTTACATAGATTTGTAATTTTTGAGGCCCATCGAACCCCATATGCAGCTCATCCATGGGTAAATAATATGCATGAAGATTTGAGGAAGTTATATTATTGGTCGGGGTTATGCTATGACATTTCATATTTCATAGCCTTTTGTCTCGAGTTCCAGAGGGTGAAATCCAAACACTCTCACCATGCAGGTATTCTTTATCCACATGACATTCCATAGTGGAAGTGGGACATGATCTCCATGGACTTCGTTTTTGGTCTTCCTAATTCATTGTATCACCATGATGCCATCATGGTGACATTGGACAAGTTAAATGATGTTTCCCACATCTCACCTAATAAGATTACATATGATATAGTCACCATTACTCTAGTTTTCCTAGATGATATTGTGAGACTACTGGGATTCTAAAGATGATTATTTATGATCAAGATTCCATTTATATGTCAAACTTAAAGAAATATTTATAGTCAACATTAGGCACTCATATTAACTTTAACTTTTCCTATCACCCCAAGAAAAATGGATAGAGAAAGAGGGTGAACAAGGTTCTTGAGGATATGTTTAGGATGTATGTTATGGATTAGTAGAGAAAATGGGAAGACTACTTATATCTTATCAAGTTTTCTTAAAATAAAAAATACCACAAATCAATTGACATGGAACCTTATCAGGATTTGTATGTGAGGTTGTGTAGGACACATTTGAGTTGTGATAGTTTAGATGAAATGGTAGTTCTTGGATTATATTTTATTTAGGACATGGATTAATAGGTTGTTACTATTAGATAACGTCTTGAGAAAGCACACACACATCATAAGGAGTATCCAAACACAAAGACGGTTGATCATCACTTTTCAGAAGGTGACAAGGTATTTTTGAGAGTGCATCCGCACAAGAATACAATCCATTTTAGAAAGGGATATAAGATTTTCTCTCAATTCGTGGGTCCATTTGATATTTTTGGAGGTTATTTGGCTTGTTGCTTACTGCCTAGAATTTCCATCATGCCTATCCAATGCCCATGATGTCTTTCATGTTTTAGTTTTGAGGAAGTATGTTCTAGATAGTTCTCATGTTTTGGATTGGTTGGACCTGTAGGTGGAGGAAAAAGGGTAGTGGATAGTGGACCCTGTGCATATTCTAGAGCACCATAGATTTTCCTTTTGGGGGAATGACTTTGACCAGGTTAGAGTACAATGGGATAGATATGATGAGATAACTGCTGCTCTAGAGGATACGACACAATTGAATGCTCAATATCCTTACAACATCCAGTGAATTCTAAGAGGAAGTCTATTTTTAGGAGAGGGGAATGTAGTACCCATATGTTTACTTCTTCATATTCACAATGGATCATTATATCATTTGTACAAATACATTAGATACAATTATATTTTGGACATTATTACGATTTAATTATATATTAGAGTTGAGATGTTAACTTGTATTGATAGGATGATGTATGAGGCATACGATGCCAATTTACTAATTTCATCATTATTTCTTGGTTTAGTTATGATTTTATGGATATTGTTGATCTTATACTTACATGGATTATATTTTTTATATATTATGTTGTCGTAATGGTTATTTATCTCAGTGATGGATGATTTTTATGCAATTGATTTGAATGGTTTAGTATATGTTTGATGGGATAATTTTGACATGTGTAGTATCATTTTGTTTTATTTTTGGCATTGAGATGGTATGATGTGTGAATCAAGTGTGTAGGTTATAGGTTTTACCGTAGGAGAATATGGAGCTCAAGGGTTTCACTTACAAGATTGCATAATGGGTTGTTTGGGCCAAATCTATTTAGCTTGTTGGTTCGGCCTTGCTTTGTTTGTTGTTAGATAATGATGAAAGTAGGAAATTATTCATCATGGTTGTGTACTAAGTCATTTTGTTGGTCACTTTGGGTTACTTATCTTCATTTAAATTAATTTAGTGTTATCTATCCTAATTTCTTGGTTATATCATTCTTATTGTTAATTTTTTTCCACTAAATCGGGGATGGGTTAAAATTAATTTATCTTTGATTAAGAGGGTTATGGGATACCTAATGATGAACTAGGTGGGCCCAACACCCTACTTAATGAGCCACTTTTCCTGAATTTCATATTCAAACAAAAAGTGGAAATTTGGAAAGTTTGGGGTCACTTTTATCTTAGAATGAGCCCCATATACAGTACTATGGGTAGGGGACTCTTCCCAAGGCTAAAAAATATTTTCCCCTCCCTTTTTAACCCTTTCTTATCCACATTAACAATTTTTTATTTTTATTTTGGGTTCCTCTTGGGATTTGGGAATGCATTATTATTTTTATTTTGTTTTGGAAAATTCTTCGTCATTCTAATCATTTCCTTATTCTTGAAAGAGACCTTTAGATGAATTATAATTGGGAAGAGATGGGTGAAACATGTCACAATCCCATTGGTTATTATATTTAATCCCCTTTTTATTATTTAACCCTCCATTTTAGAGAGTGTTGGGAATTTTTGATTCATTTGTACTTGGATCTTTCAGGAGCTTGAAAGAGAAATGAGCTTTTGGAGGTTGGGTTTGAATTTTTGTGTTAGTCATCTCTTGCTTCTGAGGTAGGCCTCACATATCCTAATTTACTTATTGTTATAATGAAATTATTAATGTCATATTGATTTTTTTTTAGTGTTACAATCTTATGTTTCTTTTGTTTTAGTTACTTTTGAATCCTTATTATTTTTCTCCGTCCACCCCCTTTGGAGAGTGGATTTTGGAGTGTTGGGGAAGAGGGAAGAATACCTCTTTATCCCACAAGGTTTGAAGGGAAATACTTGTTGGGATTCCTACTATTATTCCTTCATTTGGTTGAAGTGTGAGATGGGTTTTAATATCATTTGGAGACCATCTCCCATCCTTTCTATGGAAACCTGCAAAGTTTGCAAAACCTTGGCAAGGAGGAGGTAAGGAGTGATAACGTCTACGGGAGAAATAATGAGCTTTGGTGGCTTGTAGTTACTTGGAAAATTTTGAAACTCATTTAATTATATGTAAAACTTACATTAAATGGATCTTTTTACCCCCTCTTCCCCTCTTGATAAGCATGGAGCTTCTTGAGTTTGGATTTGGCTTAAACCTTGTTGAGATGTTATATGTATGTGGTGTATTCATCCTCTTTTTTCTCATTTTTCATATTTAAGGCATGATTCTTCTCTATCCCATGGGATTGGAGGGAGGCTAGCATGTCATACTTATTGGGAAGTGACATGTGATGATTGGGTGGAAAACAAAGCATTTTCCTAGTATGGATTTTGAAGA